>KN837362.1:27586-41353 GCA_000827215.1 Sphaerobolus stellatus SS14 | reverse complement strand
ACTTTGGTTTGTGATAAAATCTAACAGAAATAGGTGAGCCGTAACCTTTTTCCCTGAACTTTACAGAGGGTTAATAGATTGGTGCCCGTAGTGTGAGTATTTTTTGACTTTATTTCCGAGACCTGAGATGATCACCTGAAGTGTCTAGTCAATGTTAACAGACCAACTATGTTATATAATCCAAAGTAACCATTGGGTAACTTTTCTGTGGATTTGAGTGCATATATTTATCCCCCTGCATCATAGAACTAGGTTCAATGTATATTTTGAATCTGTAGCGAAGAGAATTTGACATAAACCGGTTAAATCTGCTGCTGAGCAAATAAACATGATATCCGGTGTGGAAGCGCCTAGCAGCCTACAGGAGAAATACAGATTCAGGAACTTGAGACGGTCCCGAATATAAAGGTCGAGTGGTTAGTGAACCCCTAAATACTGTAGTTGCCTAAATATAGATTTATGTAATATGCAGTACTAGAGATGTAATATAAGGGACTTAACAGATTACAGCCTGGCAAGGAATGTTGTAATGCTTGCTTGTAATAGATGTGAAGTCTAAAAATACCAATATCAATAGCTAGTGACTTTAAGGCTCAATCTGACTCACAATCGTGAGTTGGGCTCCTTCTCACGAAGTTCTAACGTAAAGCACTTTTTAAGAGGGAAGATGCAAAATGATATATTTCAGTTGTACTTTTAACTATTTATAAGAAAAGAAAACCCAACAGTGCGGAGATGTGTAATGATAATAGATAATAAAGATGTAATCGATCCAAATAAGAGAAAGAAATAATCGAAATAATGTGAGAGAGACATATGCATACTAAATTGTCCATGCCAAGTGGCAATCCTGTTCTCAGTCCTAATGGTAATGACGGAGCCTGTACCCTGCCGTATTACAGTTAATGTGATAGCAAGCAAGTATAGACCAGCGCAATCATGAATCTGTATTGTATCAATTGATGTTTTCCTCTTGGCAGGGCTGAACAGCTCCTGATGCTAGTTCCTATGGTGGATGGGAAAGGACAGCTACTTTGCCGCCTTGGTGCCGCAACCGGAAGAGTGCCACTTATCCAATGCGGCACCCTTACCACTACTATCCTGAGAGTATCCGGATTTATAATAATTTACCTTCTTTTCCTCAACAAGGTCAAGAACTTATACTTGACCAGTCATTGCTTTACTTTTGAAAAGCAATCATCGCAGGTGCCTACCATTCCGTCACTCCCCTTTGCCTCCCGTTGTGACTTTTAATTTCTTAGCACATAGGGTACCAATTTATGAGATGGGGGGCTATACAGAATTGTAAAATCAAGGATTATTTAATACAGATACTTAGAAGCCCTCCAGCAGCCAGGTATCTTGTAATAATATATTTGTATGTTTTCGGAAAATAATAAAAAAATGAACATGTCTTGTATACATAAGGTTACTATCTGGTTACAATCACTCTAAGAGTCTCCTAATGCACTGCTATTAATTTTTAATAGTACAAATGCTCGAAGTGTAATGACTTGACACTCTTTGAGAAGTACCAACAAGCAACTTCCCATGAACTCAGAACATCACATCCACACGCATCCACAACACGTCCTGCTCTCGTTTTCTATCCCACATCCTCCTGAGATGTGTTTATAGCCTCATAATGCCCGAGTATCTTGAGTCTTACTTTGCAGATTATGTAGTGAAGAATTTCCTTGAAAAAGAGCACTCCAAAACCCCTCCAAACACACTCACTGTCTATTGCCTATGGGCAGACCTTTCTCTCAAAGAAATGCAGCATTCAACCCATCTGCTGGGCAAGGAAGGCCTTGTATTCAAGATAGACCCAAGTTTTCAATACCTAGGAGGCTCCAGGGGCCACCAGACACCAATATGGCCTCCTCTTACTCTTGTAGACATCCCTCAAGGATCTACTGATCTCACTGCTTCAGGACTGGTTTTGCAAGGAATAAAGCAGAATCCACGCAATGTTATCATGTATTTGGGAGTTGCTTGGGTCCAGGTAAGTTGTATTGTATCTATAGATTTTCACATTTTCCGCTTTCAGTGTATTATTCATACTGACCTATATTCTATTAGATTCAGCTTTTGCAGAACACAATGCCTCAGATATATACCAGAGATATATGGGAAAAATAGAGTCTGCAAGGTTCCCATGACTGCAAGTGTGTTTTATCCTGATATTTCAATTTTTCTTATTTGGAAAAATAGAAATGCAAAATATGTATTACTATTGCATTTGACTTTGGTTCACACATACTAGCCTTCATTACTATTGATCATCTTTGCCAGGTAATACTCTATTATTATTTTTCTTTCATCCATCTTATTCCAATGGCTTAGGTATACTGGGAAGCCTCAAGAGCTGTTCTCCCTGCTCAGCACCTTGATCCTGTTGTTAACTTTGATCACTGGCTCCAAACAGTCATTGATTGGAGCCAAAATATTCCTTTCATCGCTGGTGGTAAAACTCCCCTTGTGGTCAAGTACATTCAAGAGTCGAATTCTCCATTTGCTGGTGTTGGAACTTACACAGCAAATGAACTCTTTTTGGCTGGTGTGTAATGACTGTTCTTCTTTAACTTGCATCCCACTCTAACCCTCATATTTTGTAGGTATGTGTCTCTTTCTAATGGTTCCAGAAGTCTTCTATAATCCTAACCGCATTGTGCGCCTTTGCGCAGGGTACATGCAAATTGTGTATACAACCCCATCTAGGATCCTGTATGTTTTGCTACTCACTCTACACCACTATGATATTCTTATCATTGCCCACATAGTAAAATAATTAAACTGAGTCGCTGACATGATGAGTATCTGATTTCTGCTACTATCAGGGAGCAACATAGTTTTCAAGCCTACCTGCATGTCTTTGAGAGGGATAAATGTTATATCTCTGCAAGACAAAAGCGACTTGTTGAGGAGGCACAAGTAAGTGATTTATAAACCAAGTTGTATTCCACTGATATTCATCAGGAACTTACATGGGACACTGATGGTGGGTATAGCTGGATCTGCAATCCTACCCCAAAATGGGCAAGTTATTATCCCTCTGGTCTTGAATATGAATTTAAGGACTATTTTGAACCTGGTTTCGTTCAAGAAGCACTGGATGCATACAGAGCTGTTCTTATCTTTTCTGACAATAAGTGGTCTGATCTTGGTGGTTGCCAAGTTCACACTTCTCCACTTTCACAAGCTTTCCCAGGTAAGTAATACTTGTATTTTCTGTCAATTCTTTCCATTATATTTGCTGACTGTGGCTTACTAGAGTCTTTGCCTACATTCCTCCGCCTTGATGTCTATGAAACAATCTACATTCCATCTTGACTTCCTGCCAAACTGTTAAGCCCCGTGCTTAAGTGTCAAAACACGTAACTTCTTTTAACCTCCACGAAGCTCCGGAGAAGGTCACATACCTTCGGAGAGCTTTGTTCAGACTTTGTTCAACTTCACATCTTACTTCTTTTGACCTTTGTGTCTCACCTCATCTTCGTGCTCGCACAACAAACCCTTGACCCACACCCCGACTTCCTTCTTGATCCCGAGGGCAACACCTTTGCCCACCTACTTTGTTCTATCACACTATCCGCTCCACTATTCCATAAGACTATTCTTAGTCTTCCTTGGACCTGGGCACAATTGGACCTCAATACTTCTTCTGTTCTGACAGGTGACACTTTGACGTGTTCGTTTCCAATTCGTTTGTATTGTTTCCATTCACTTATCTTTTCTAATGGCATATTTCCATTCACTTATTTTTCTCATGACATATCCTCCGTTCGCTTATATTCCTTATTGCATATTTGTCTGTCATACCTTTTCAATCATTCACATTATTTGTTTATACATTCCCCCGAACCTTCGCTATTCGACGATACACATATACCCATTGTTCTATCACTTTATGTCATGCTCTGTTCCGCATTTGTCTTATTTGTTTGTAATACTTCCTTCCGTCTTCGTCCATGGACTTATAGTATATAAGTACATGTATCTTAGCTAGTTTTCTCTAGTCGGAAATTAGACTAAACCCTACCTTAGTGTATATCATTCCTATACTCGAGCCTAGTGCTCATTCTCCTCTATACACCTCAGACCTCTATTACCTCCGAACCAAATACAACCTTATAAGATCATTTCCGAACTTCACCTTGGACCTTTGATCTTACTCCGAAGTCCTACCTTTGTTCGGGACTTCATTCGGAACTTTGGTATTCGAATCCACTCTTATATTGTTGGTTCTAATCTGTTCCAAATTAAGGACACATACATTTCGAGAAGGCGCAACCCACAACGTTGAAGCCAAGTCCTTCGGCTCTAATCTTTCGTTCTTTAGTGTGACTTTGTTCGTTACTTCGGTCACCCTTCGGAACCCTTCGTTAGGATCAGCCCGTAACACAAACATGTTCCCACCTATCATTTTAATCTTGGTTTCAATGCCTGGTCGATTCTTACCTCCTTTGGCTCTTCCTCTGCAAATCAAATTGAGAAACAGAAGTATGACTTCAATATATGTAGCCTTCTTTTCCTAAATATTCCTTATAGTGTGGATGGCAGCATTAACACTGCCTTCCTTGCTCCCCATCGACATCCATCCTCAGAATTCATCCATCAAAACAAATTACTTCAGACTATTATTGCAGGCTCTTCAATGTAGACAGTAGGTCCCTTAGGTTTCTGTGATGTTGCCAGGCCTGTCAAAGACGGGAGAGCACCAAAGTAAGCACCTCCCCATATTCAGTTTCTGCTCATATGTTTATTCTTCAATGCTTATAGATGTATGGTGTATTGCCTTAATGATCCTTGTCTTAATGAACACCAGACCTGGTTACACCTTGTGAGCAACAAGTCTTGAGTGGATAATCAGAAAGGAAGGCGCCACAGACCATCCAATAATAAGGAAGTCATAAACACAAGGAAGAGGTTTCAGGATCAAGCAAAAAAAAACAGATAAAGAGAATAGGGATATAGAGGTAAATGAGTCTCAACCACCTGAAAGGCATTGTTTGAGTGTGGATAAGAAATTGATTGTGCAAGGGTCCATTTAAATATCTCATGTAAATATTTTGTACTTCATTCAACTTATCATTTCATCAAAAATCACACTGAGTCACTCCTCACCTTGTATCCTCTCCACCAGTGGCATCCTTGAACATAAATATGAGATGCTTTTCTGAAGTGGTTTGGTGCTATTAAACAAATTGGAACATATTTATTAACTTAGGAAATACTCCCCTATTTTTGTTTAAATGTGTCTAGAGTCACACCTCACCTTCCCACTTCATAACCTCTCTATAATCAGGATTCCTTGACAGAAGTACCAGTCAATGAGCTAGGATGCCATTAAACAGTTTAGAGCATCTTTTGGACCTTAGGAAAGACTCCCCTATTTTCGTTTAAATGTGTCAAAAGTCACATTGAGTCACACCTCACCTCCTCACTTTACAGCCATTCTACAATTGGGATTCCTGGACAGAAGTACCAGTCAATTTTTTTGAAGTGAGTTATGATGTCATTAAACAGATTAGAGCATCTTTAGGACCTTAGGAAATACTCCCCTATCTTGGTTTAAATGCGTTGAGAGTCACATTGAGTTACACATCACCTCCTCACATTACAACCTCTCTACCATTGGGATTCCTGGACAGAAGTAGCAATAAATTTTTGAAGTGAGTGTATGATGCCATTAAACAGATTAGAGTATCTTTTGGATCTTAGGAGAGACTCCCCTATCTTCATTTAAATGAGTGGAAAGTCACATTGAATCACACCTTGCCTCCTCACTTTACAACCTCTCTACATTCCTGGACAGAAGTAGCAGGCAATTTTTTTCAGGTGAGCTATGATGCAATTAAATAGATTGGATCATCTTTTGGACTTTAGGAAAGACTCCCCTATTTTTTGTTTAATGTGTTGAGAGTCACATTGAGCACTGTTGATGGTGTCAGTAACCTTGACAGTTTGGACAACTTGGCGACGAGCATGAGGTAATGTCCCTAAGAAACATCCATAATTATTGTCAAAGTCATAGATATTACCATAGTCACTCCCACCAATAACAAGTTGGCAAAGGGATCCTAACTATTTATGATAAACACTTGTGAATTAAGCAGTCACCGGACATGGCCATATAGCATCAAAGACCAATCAGACAATTGCAATATGGTATTTACCAAAGTGGCGGAAGGTAGGCATAACGAATCCCCTCAATAGGGCATACATGACTCACAGTTCTGTAGGCACAAGAATCCTTTGGAGTGCAAAAGGAGATATATTTAGGTATAAAACCAATGACAATCCACAGAGCAACATGGAGTATTGTCAAGTACTGATCCGACTGACTCATATTCCTATTACTTTTCTATTCATGTTCTATTCAATTGACTCATTTATTTTTTATTCGTTCATTCAGACCCTTTTCCCCATGTGGCTTATTCTCCCGTGCGGCTTTCACGCTCACTATTTTCTTGTTGGCTCAATCTTTGTTTTCCGACCGGATTCTTTTATCTTTCTTATCTGTTTATCTTTTACACCATGTGCTCATACTCGCTTATCATTTAGCTGATGTATTTGACCCTTCAACATTTACGTTAATTTCCCACCGGCTCCGCATGGCGTATCATCACACCATCATATGCCAATTATCTTTTTATGATTCATCTTTGATTATCTTTTTATCCAATGTTTTTCCGCTCGGTTAATTATATTAAATACACTCATTTGTATTTACTTTTACTCAGTCAGAAATCGAATCTCGTATTATCTGTTAACTCTACTCTTGTCTGCCTTTCCACTCGGGTTTTCCTTCCCGCCCAGCTTTACTCTCACTTCTACCCTTGAACTCTGAAGTAGGGACAACCTATGACTCTGCAGGGCGCAACACATAAGTTGAAGCCAAGTCCCTTCAGTACAAGTCGTTAGCGTTTCCAACCGGAAACATTGACTTACTTTCATGCAGCTTACCAGGTGTATTCCATGTCAGGATGTAACAAGTATGCATGACAGGTGATATTCAAAAGAGATATAAGTCGAAAGTAATCATGAATAGTTATAAGAGAAAGGAGAATAAATAAAAACAATAGGCAAAACAACAGAATTAATGTGGAAAACAGGAGAATTTGAATGATGTTTACCGATCTCAAATGTGGGGTTGAGTTGTTGAACAAAAGTTTCAGTTCATTGCAGCCAAAGGCAGATATAGAATCAAATACCATATGTTCGTTGATAGGCAACTAAGAGGGTATGAACACGAAGGTCATACTAAGGTAAAGTAAAAGGTATTAGACAACAGTCAACATTGATAGTAATGTGAGAAAGAGAGGCAGGAAGATGAGAAGGCAATAGGCAACAGACAACAATCACAATAATGGATGACAATGTCAAGAGACAGATACAGCAATAAAAAGGAGGCAAGTGTGTCAGTAATGGAATTCAACCAGAAAGAACAAGGAACTCACATTGCACAGGAAATACAGCTTAGGGGACAGAATCCTTGTTTGTAAAGGAGAAATGTGGAGGAAGAGGAAGACTGATGTGTGAACTGAAATGAGCATTTTGTCCTTTTATATATGCAGGGGATAGGATAGCATAAGGATTTTCTCACAAGGACGAGAATAGCAGAGCATGCGGAAACAAGGGGGAGATAATGTGATGACTGGGACAAGTTGAATAATTAGGGATCATGAAAATAATCATAATTACGCAAAAAGGAATCCAAAATCACAGGACAGCGAATAACAAGAATGGAGAGAGAATGATAATGATACATGAACAATTTCATGTCCCGAATTAATAAGATCCTAAGGCACAGATCAGCATTGAAATCATACTGTGTCCTCGCAAAAAACCCTTGTACTAAAAATAACTTCGCTAAGACTCGTTTTTTATAGAAATCGGGGAAGAGTGCTGCCACAGACATCTACTAAGGGCATGAATCACTGGTTCGAACAAGTTCATACATTCTGGCCTTACGGAGAACTGTGAACCGAACTGAAGCCGAACCACCTGAACCGGTTCACACCAGTTTGAATTTTAGTGCCGGGTAACCTGTCACAGGTACCTGTTACCTGCAGGTGTGACAACAACGGGTACCCATACAGGTACCCGGGTATGTTAAAACCTACCTGCAGCCTTAGTTCAGTTCAGTGGTTCAAAAACCAAACTGTGGTAACACTACTCTTATTTGCCTTTTGCCTGAATGTGTTTATTTATCTTATGATACCATTCAATACTCAGAACAGTAGTATATATATGTGTGTGTGTGTGTGTGTGTGTGTATAATGCAGAGCTCTCTAGTAGATACAAACATAGTTGCGATGCCATAGTCCATAATACAGATGAATTCCAAACACAGTGAGGGAGCTACGACATTGATATTGTTTTAGATATTAGTTCTATGTATCACCCAGATTAAATATCACCTGATCACCCCCAGCACGCTGTCCAATTCCATCATCTGCCTCAATCGGAGCAAGCATCCCGGCAATGAGTTCATAATCAGGCTCTGCCTCAAATCTCAAACTCCGTGAGTACACCCATAGAGTGTATAGTGTTGAGTCCAACCTTTTGGGTTTTCCCCATCAAAGTTGTGACTTGGCTTTGAAAATGCAAGGGGATGCATCTGTATTACTCGTTTCAGAGAAATCGGTCTCGGGTGAGCTTGGGCTTGACGGTTTAGATATCCAAGGGATATCATTGAGAGCTAAAGCCATGAGGGTGTAAGCAAATGATTTGATATAATCCCTCCAAGCAATGGCTGATAATGTCATTAATATTAACTGTGCAGTTTTATTGTGATAGTTTACCTCAG
This sequence comes from Sphaerobolus stellatus SS14, assembly GCA_000827215.1. NCBI lineage: Eukaryota > Fungi > Basidiomycota > Agaricomycetes > Geastrales > Sphaerobolaceae > Sphaerobolus > Sphaerobolus stellatus. The sequence goes on along the minus strand of KN837362.1, from coordinate 32,538 downwards.
CCTTTGTGACAATTAATGCTTGCATACTCCGGCATCCTAGGAATATCCATCTGGCTGTCCTTACTGAGAATATGTTTGTCATCTTCCTTGAATAGGGTAGATGCACCGAAATCAATCAGATGGTGTGTTGCTGTCTTGTCCTCACAGGTGTACAAGCAAAAGTTTCCTGGTTTGATATCTCCGTGTATGATGCCTTTCCTATGCAGGGTCCGAATATACCAGAGCTGTAACACAATTAGCTGTATATATTGCAATTAATATGGACACTTACCATGTCTAGTCCAATCATTGCTACTACTTGATTTGTGAAGAGATTAGGATGCCAGAGATGGATCTTCCTGATACTACATCCCACATGTTGAAGGGCAACAGCTCCCAAGTATTTGGGAACCCCAGCTCCATTCCCATTAAGTTGTAGATTTTGATTTCATGGGCTATGCCGGCTTGGTCAGAAGTGGTCTTCAATGCACATAGTTCACCAGTGCTGACCTCATAAGCTATAAACCCGTTGCCTCCCCAAATATTAGAAATGAGTTAAACATATAAATGCACTTGTGACTTACTACTAGCACCACCTCCAAGTGTCATATCCAGATACATCTCAAAGCTATCAACCTGCATTATTTACAGCACCTGAGGGTAAGAAGAAATAGAGAGTGATGGGGTTATGAGACTCAGAGGGTGGCGATCGTGACTGCAGCTCAAGGTACAGTGTTCAATGGTTGCTTGTGTTTGTTATGTATGTCCCACGCTCGCTTCTCGGCACCCAAATCACAAATAGCAAGTTGTGGGGTGATATCCCTCATCATGTTGATAACTATGGGTATTCAAGACAGATCAGCTAGTGAGGACTGGAAATGCCCCCTATGCCAGCAGTCCCATGCAGTGTTTTCAGGCAGTGTCTATGGTTGGCTAGTTCGGGCAAGCTTTCAGTTTATGTTCTCTGGATTATTCTTATACTAAATTTTATTCCAATGCAATAAATTGTCTACACTATCCACACAAACTAGCAGTCCTATCAGATGACTAGGGGAACTAGCATATAGTCCATAGCAGAGACAGCCTAACGAAATCTCTCACACAGCCATCAGAGTTTCAAACTGGTGTCATTGCCTCGTACTCCATTCATTTCCCTCTTTAACCCTTCTCCTTTGCTCTCCCATTCACACCCATAGTCTGTCTGAATGAACTGTGAATGTCATCCAACTTTACATTCAACCCTTTTCCTCATTGCGCGCTACTTGCACATTTATACTCAGGTTTCATTTCAGTGCCCGACTCATCCCTTGGCCCTGAGATATCGAAGCATTGTAAGATGGAAGCTACAGCGAGGAAGACGGAGTTCTCTCCCATATAGCGACCGGGACAAATCCTTTGAAAATTTATCAGAATTCCTAATCATTTATATCTACATCTGGGAATCCTCGTACCTTCGTCCGTACCCAAATACACCCGTATGCATTGGATCACGTCTTCCAAGCTTGAGTAGTCGGTCAGGATCAAATATATCAGGGTTAGGACCGAAGTCGGATTCTTCTTGGAATAGGGTCCTAGTAATTGAGAAGAGCTCAAGAAAAGCAGAAACCAAATATAGACAATGAAATCATACCAAGTAGTCCCAAACACAATAGCTCCTTTCGGGATAAAATAGCCATCGACGACATCATCCTCAGTAACGGCATGGGCCACCCCCATGGGTACAAGAGGATGCCATCGCATAACCTCTTTATACAACGCAACAGTATATGGGAGGGATGCTTTGTCTTCAAATTCGACAAGTCGAGTCCCACCGAGGAGGCTGTCCAATTCAGCCTGGGCCTTTTTCTGTGCGTCAGGAAATAAAACCATGATGAGCATGAAGGTTTTCAGGGTGTTTGAGGTCTGAAATGATAATAATAGTTGTTTCCTCGCTTAGAGATAAGGGATTTGGGAGGGGTTTGATAATACCCACCGTATCAGCACCTCCAGCGTAGACGACGGCTGCGGTATTTTTGATAACCTCCTCAGCATCCGAAGGTGCATCCTGCTTTGCAGCTAGAGCTTCAAGGTGGTCAGAGGCGAAAGAGGGTTCCACTGTTCCTCTGCCTATAAGTTAAATAAAGGTTCTATCTCATGCATTCTTTTCCTACATGAAGATATTTACTTACCATCGTCGACTTGACATGCTCAAATGGCAGGTCTCTCATATTGACACCATATTGATTCCATATTTTCGCTTGTTTCCGGAATGAGGCACCAGGGAACCATTCTGGGATATATTTCACTGCGATAAGTAGAGGTCTCCCATTAGCGAGGATACGATACATGATTATGAGGTTTATAGTGCTTACGCAGGGGGATCACATCGACAATAAATCGACCCGGCACGGCGGCTTCGCTGCCAGCTTTCAACGCTTTCTCTGCTCTATGGATGTATGGATCGTTTTCTGGTTTTACCTGTATCCCATATGTAATCTGATAGCACATATAAATTGATAATTAAACGTGGGAAACATAACATGCACAGTTAGTTACTTACCTCCATGATAATAGCCGCAGCCGAGTGTTGAATATGCTTTAAAAAGTTTTCAGGCGTGGTAAGGAAACGTCGCAAGATGTCTCTAAAGTTGCACACAAAAATAAATAAATAACGGTTCTGTAATCGAATATTAAGCCCGCATACGTACCTCGTGTGTTTGATTTGAATAGGCTTGTACACTTCAGTGGCAGCAGGATGGAATTTCTCATGCATCACCCGTCGATGGCGACGCCACCAGTCGCCGTAACGTTGGAACGTCATGACCCAGCCAAATTCCATTCTGATTTACTCATATTAGCGGTGGTGTGGAATGCGATTGGGTTGTTGATAACGCACAGATCGACAACCATGGGAAACGTTGTTCTATCTGAATATATAGAAGAACGTCTTTCAAAGCACTCGTATACCAATCGACGAGAGTTGAGGAAGATAATTGGCGTTCCTAACACATCCAGGTAGAAAATCTCTCCTAACATATCCTTCCATTTCTACACACCATTAACCGAGGGTTGTGATAGAATCTCACCGTATTGCTTTGCCCACTTGGCATATGTCTCCCATTCGTAATGCTTTGGCATGTCTAGTGCGTTGCCGATGAGGGGAAGCCTAGGAGGTCCGGGGGGTAGACGAAGCCCTGTGGATATTCATTAAGGCCAAGAGATTAATCGGAGCAACTCACCTTTAGAAACCTTTCGTTTGGTCCATATCTTGATTATAACGAGAAAAGCTCCAAAGAGCAATAATTCCTTGGGAAGACCAGGCATTTCGGTTGGAAGTCGTGGGGATGGCCCTCCTTTCTTATATCACCCGCTACGTCTTTTCAATACCTCGGTCCGAATACAACCTGGCATACCCACTTCGATGTCAAAGAAAAAGGGGGCTTGTCATTCAGTCATTACCGCTCGGTAAGCAGACGAAGAACATAGTTATACCAAAGCAGTGTTGGGTGGGAGATCCGAAGGAACTGGTGTCATCTGGAAGTTCCGATTGCGTAGCCGGGCTGAGATATGAATTATGAATTATCATTGTAATTGTGACAGCCGTCTATCGCTTTCCCCGGGTGGTTGATTTCTTGTGTATGGAAGGAAGTAAGCAGCATAAAGATAAAAATAAACGTAATTCCTAATCATTGATAGTGTTAGTGAAGCATCAATCTTTCAATCTTCTTTAGCTGGGATTGCTTTGACTTAAAAGAGTTTACGCTCGATCGTTACCATTAGATCCCGTCGATCATGCCTAAAATAGTACGGTGACCGGCAAGATCCTGCCGATGTCATGCGGGCGAGCCACTCCCTCCCGCAAGGAAAACAAGTCATACAGTATTCAGTAAGCCTGGTGAAAATTCTCAGAAAAAAATATTACAAGCCAGAATATAATATTCCGAGATAGCCTATGATAGTGCGGCAGGATAGGGCTGCCGCGGCGTCACACTAGCGTGACGCCGCACCATTGTCGAGTCACACCACGCCACCCAAAGAAAATAGCGCGGGTTGGGTTATATGCCGAGCGCCGATGTAGAAAGATTCTAGCCCATGCAAACAGCTTTGTCAGCTCCACCCACAACAGCCCCTAACGCAGCACCCACAACAGCCCAACCGACATCGCCCAGCCTCTCCGGCCTCATGCCCACAAAAACTCAGAAGCAAATACTTCATGGGATTTGTGCCATCGTTTGCGCCCTATAGATCGCAGGTTAGGAGGGTTTGGGATTTACCATTTTGTTCTGCTAACGCCTATTCCGCCTCCATAGGGGGACTCAACATTTGATATGCACTCAATAGAAAGCACAATGGGCGCAATTAGGATTTACTATCTGCAGCACCCCCTCCCCCCCTGTAGATTGCACGAACAGCACGTGCTCCATATTCTTCCCTCCACATCTATGGGTTGCATGTGGCAGCGGGCTGTACTGCTGAGGGTGGGTGTTCTGTGGTCTTTGTTCTCATTCGGTTTGGCTGGTCAAATGGCATTCTGCAGCTCCCACGCAAGTAGGAGTCTATTCATTACCTATAGATTGTACGTCTGGACAGTGGGTGATCCTTTCTGGACAGCATACTACTTATTCTACAGATACTATGCCGAGAACTGGTTCTTGTTTGGTTTGGCTGATCGGATGGCATTCTGCAGCTCCCGCGTCAGTAGGAGGAGTCTATTCACTGCCTACAGATTGTACGTCTGGACAGTAGGTGATCCTTTCCGGACAGCATACTACTTATTCTACAGATACTATGTCGAGAACTGGTTCTTGTTTGGTTTGGATGGCATTCTGCAGCTCCCATGCCAGTAGGAGTCTATTCACTACCTACAGATTGTACGTCTGGACAGTGGGTGATCCTTTCCGGACAGCATACTACTGATTCTACAGATACTAAGCCGAGAACTGGTTCTTATTTGGTTTGGCTGGTCGGATGGCAATCTACAGATCCCGTGCCAG
>KN837361.1:79216-95587 GCA_000827215.1 Sphaerobolus stellatus SS14 | reverse complement strand
CGTGCGAAAGCGAGGGAGGGTTAATAGCTGAGGCTGATTTGCCTTTCGAGAAGTTGAAGGTACCAGGCTTGGAGGACGAAGAAGACGATGCAAATGGCTATATCAAGACAGGTGTGGAGTTTTGTCTTTTACATCTTTGAAGTCTAATATTGTCATTCAGTTGATGCTTGGGTGGTCGATATTCCTGATCCTCGTAAAACTTCGGAAATGATTCAGTGAGTTGCACATCACCCTTCTTTGGTTATTTACTTGACAATAAAATAGATGGCTCAAAGACCAGTCCTTTGAAAACGATGCCTTAAAGCATGTCAAACATATCCGTAGGTGGACAGATCCAGAAATTAACGGTATGTGATTCTTAAGTCTTATCCGATAATGACGGTGCTAAAATTGAATTCTCAGTGATAAGAACTGCACTATTACTCGTACCAGCGGACCAGCCAGCCCCTGCTCTGCCAGATGGTTTAACCCCATACATCACTCCAATACCGCGATTCCCCGCTCGTACTCTGGATCAAGTAAAAGCAAAAACTCTTATTTGGCCTGTATTTTATGAGGCATATAATCACAAAGAAATAAAGGAAGAAGCACAACGATGGACTCCGCAAACAGTAAAATGGTTCCGTGACGGGGTTAACATCATCAGAAAAGAAGCAAAACGTGTCCGTGCACTTGGAGAGGTAAACGTTTATGTATGGCATCGTGGATATTCAGTATCCTTATGTTTTGCTATTAGCTCCCTATTGTTTCCTATGTTCCGCCTTCCCCCGATGCACATCCTGGTGGAAGTCGTTCTTTCATAGCTCACGACACTCGTGTCTCTTCGCAACATCCTTTACGGCATTCCGCCTTCAACCTTATTCGTCTTATAGGTGATAGTACATCTGACAGCTCCAAGCCTGCAGAGAATGGTCAAAACTATCTCCTCACTGGGAAGACCTTGTTTACAACTCATGAGCCATGCATTGCTTGCAGCATGGCTATTTTGCATTCACGAGTTCGAGAGGTGAGCCGAGCGAATTCATATATACCTAAATTTCGGATTACTCAATGCTTTGAACAGATTGTTTATCTTTATCCCATGCCGCAAACAGGTGGCTGCGGAAGTGTAACCTGCGTTCCGGCATTGCAGGGAGTTAATCACCGTTATACAATATGGAGATGGCGCGGGGTACCAGCGGGGGCTGGAGGAGTTGACGTTAAAGTGGATGCATGATTGCATCCACTAATAATTTGCAGATATACGTTAATTATATACTTCTGGTAAGTTCAATAGATAAGCTATGGCTGTTGGTGATCGTTATCTTTCAGCTGTACTTCGTCCATTTCCGCGGAGTCCTACAAGACTACTATGGAAAATATAAAGCCTTTTTGTGAAACCATGTTGGGACTACATGGCCCTTTCTCGCATAGGAATTATGGATGCCTGGATGGTTTGTGCTGCTATTGACATCAATACACGTTCAGCAACTCTGTGCTACATACCTCACCGGCAAGACCTTTACTTGTTTATAATATTATCTATATCAACCACCGTGGAGTCATGGCTATTCAAGTAAACCCTTGAGAAGGTGAGACTTGGAATGCTTGGCATGAGGTTGATAGCTTGCAATCTTCATTATTGGTTAACTGATCTGTAAGCAGTCAATTGCTAGTAAAGATAGTACCAAATGGAAGGACGTGGTAGTTAGCCTGAAATATTTTGGCTACTGCTTGATGAAACAGTAAGTAATCAAATTTATTGAGTATATTCGCAGCCAACCTAGGTTGGATCTGCCTGCCTGGCAAAGATCCAGATACATCTAGGGCTCCATTCGTGGTGCATTTTACATAACTCCACTTTGACTAGAGGGAAAATTAAATATCTGGGCGTTCCAGATAATCTGGCTGCGAATACTCTATGTGGGAAGAGCATGGCAAATCAGGGGTCCCTGTCATTCGCGTCCTCGATGATAAGAACGACTGTGACAATCTTGATCTTAATTAACTTTCAGGTTAGCATATAATTGTGCTACTGTTTATTCAAAGATGATATTGACTAAATGCTTTTCAACATTTTATGGTTCCAAAAAAAATAGAACGGCAGTGCAGTACCGCGTTCAAAACTTTTAATGTACGTTCTAGTATAATGATTGTCCTGGGAATCCATTTCCCCATTGGATATATTTAATAGGAACACTTGAGGCAAACTTCTAATGTGCTTCTAAAAGGAACATAGATCAATATTCCCAAATAATCCCACAGCACAAGTGCCCTTCTTGCAAGGCAGACTCATGTCGCGTATTACATTAATGGAGCAAATCACCGATAGGGATACGAAGAGATAATGTCGTCTGCCACTCGCTGACTGGTGCTATTTTTGCATTTATGAAGCGTGCTTCAATGACGAACCATCTGCTTCTCTCGTGTTATTTTCTCATTCGATTGGACTGGTATTTCTAACTACAATAAATATTATTTGTGCTCGCTTAAACTTTTAGGCTCTGTGGGATGACAAGCAATCTTAATCGGCTCGTACGTACAATTCCACTCTTGAACATGCGTTTTAAACGAGTACCGACAGAAATCTTCACCGGACAGGTTCCTATACTTATACTTATGGTATTCTCCGAATCTCGTATTGAACAGGTGCGCAAATTTGGAAGAGAATCCCATGTGACTCAGGGTTCCAAGTTCTCAACGCCTGCAATCCTGTCCAGATTCGGCATCGATAAAATCAAAAGGAAAATTAAAGCAAGCACGATGTGCTGCTCATGGGATAACTTGCCGGCCAGGGCATAGGTGCTTGCCTGTGACGCCTGTTCTTCGACTTCATCTTAAACTTGGAGAAGAGTCTTATCAACATAATATCTCTGTGGTATATATGCGTTACACGTTTCCTTTGGTGCCGGAGCCGTTCGAAGCCGCTCTGGTTCCAGAAATGGGCCGAGGGATCATGAGTTCTAGGATTTAAAGAGGGACCTGTGGCGAGAGCTGTGGTAACTATATCGCGCACCATGCCCTCTTCTACAAGTACTAACGTACGTGCTGACACGCCCCCCCTCTACTCTGAGGCAAAAGGCCCAGAAGGCCGCCTGAATATTTCCACCTCTTCTGAAGACACGCATGGGTATATCTATGTGGATTGGGATGGACCACAGTAAGTTATTACTACCTCGCAACTTGAAACTTGTCTCTTAAATGTCTATATAGAGACCCAGCAAATCCCCGTAATTGGTCAAGCTCTCGCAAATGGTTTATTAGTAGCTTCGGCTTTATTTTCTTGACGTTGGTGTAAGTATTGAGACGACGTTTCTAGATGAAAGCTTATCTGCATTTTTCAGAGGAGTAGCTAATGCTGGCTATGCTATCTCACAGCCATCGCTCGAAAAAGGTGAGTCATTTTCGAGGAGATACTATTCTAATAAGATGGTTAACCCTATGCACAGCACTTGGAATATCATCTTTCCTTGGTACACTTGGAGTTGCCATGTTCATTGTCCCTTTTGGCATAGCTCCTCTTGTGTTAGCACCATGCTCCGAACTATTTGGAAGATTACCCGTATATATAGCATCTGCGGTGATCTTCTGGTTAATGTTCTTGCCCCAAGCCTTAGCAAAGGTAGGTATTTCGCATTTATGCCATTAACAATTACGGATTCAATTGGTTGTTTGAGATAGAACGTTGAAACGGTTCTCATAACCCGGGTTATATCTGGGGTCGGTGCTTCAACTTCGGTGTCGCTCGTTGGTGGAATGTTAGCAGATATGTGGGATGCACATGAAAGAGGGTTTCCAATGGTATGTCTCTGTACTGACTGTTAATATGTATGACCAATTCACTGCCGACGCTAGGCAATGTTTTCCTCCATAGCATTTGCCGGCACAGGCTTAGGACCAGTTACATTAGGATATGTAGAGTTGAAGCTTGGCTACGTATTCATAAACTGGATCCTGTTTGCGGTTTCGGGCGTGTGTACTCTCGGTCTCATTATAGCGTCTCGAGAAACTAGAGGTGAGCAATTTACAGTGTTTTTATAATCTTAGTATATGCTAAACATTATCCGATAGCTTCTGTATTATTGATTCGAAAGGCAAAGCTTTTGCGCATGGAGACGGGAATGACGCTTTTCGTGCCAAGGCTGAAGAAGAGCGTGCATCTGTGGCCAAAATGTTGAAAACCTCGCTGCTGAGACCCCTTAGAATGCTATTTACGGAACCTGTTTTGTTTTTATTTGCCGTAAGTTCTCGTTATCAATTGTAATTTCTGTTGTCTGATTATCATTCAGATTTGGCTCACATACGCGTGAGTGACGAAGTGAATAACATATTTCTATTTGACATACGTACCTGTCGTTTCGTGAAGATGGGGGGTTTGTAAGTCTTCGTACTCGTACTTATAACGTATCTCCAATCTTACGAGTATATGCAGTTTACTTGATGCTTGAAGCCATTCCACTGGTTTTTATCCAGTTATATCACTTCAATGCAGGCGAATACGGATTAGTTTATTTGGGACAAATCATCGGGCCAATAATTGGCATGGGTGAGTGATTTTAAATGTTGGGGTCATTCCTGTCAATTGATTTGACCTGGCATATAGTCGCAAACGTTTGGTGCGACAGAGCATACAAACGAAATGTAGCTATCAAGGGACCTGAAGCCAGGCTCTATATCGCAATGTGGTCTGGAATTGCTTTGCCCATAGGTAGGCATGTCAGGCACGACCACTTGTCCATTATTGACACCCCTTCCAGGTTGTTGGATTTACAGTGCGTACATACAGTGCTAGGTTTCAGCTGGAATTGCCATTATTAAGCCAACTTTCTGGTGCATTTAGCATGGACGAGTTTTTCTAGCATTCACTGGATAGTCCCGTCCCTTGCTACCTGTATCATTTATGCTGCCGTAAGTGCGTTTTCAAAATATGATTGACCATCTAACAAATGAATAATACGTTTAGATGTTTGGTATTTAGTGAGTGACACATCTTTAAGGAACTTGAAGGCCTCCCTTAACAGTCTGACGTATACCGGCAGTTTGGCGTGTTTCAATTATGTGCGTGAAAATATTTCTCTAAGGACGCAAATATTAATAATCGTAATAGGCGACAGATTCGTATACAGCATACGCATCCAGCGCCTTAGGAGGTATATCGGCTGTCCGTCTGATCATTGGCGCAGTCTTCAGCCTTCTGGCGCAACCTATGTATGATAGTTTGGGAATTCAATTTGCGGGGACAATTCTTGCTGCTTTGAGTAAGTAGGCCTTTCTTTTCGATTATGAACCTGTTTCGTATTAAAAATTTCCAGGTACTGTATTTGCCATTACGCCATTCTTATTATACCGATATGGGTTTGCGATACGTTCCAGATCTAAATTCGCCAAAGAACTCGCCATCATCGAAGCTGTAAATTCACGATAATTGGCCTAGAATAGAAGATCGTCGAGCAATGGGTATTCGCTCAAGGATGCGGTAGAAAGTGCCTGGGACACTTGTAGTAAATAGCCATCAATTTCGTTCATGTGTATACATTAGAACTAAAGAGTGAATTAATGCTCGTAGTACACTCATTTTTCCGCCATATAAGATGTATGTTTCTGTAAAAAAACTAACGGAGGATGGCATCTACCCACATGATACCCCCCTCTAATCAGCCTTAAATAGTAGTTATACTTATCAGTTGCCACGGGCGTGATCAAGTTCCGCCGGCGGTAAGTCGAACGAGCTATTCAATACCGCCCAGCTATTCAATAACACCGTCTCTTATGCGTCGACACATCTGGCCGTAATGACAGGTGCTGATAGGCACCGACTGACACTAATACCGATTCGAATCATAAAAACCCAGTCTTTGAACTGGGCAATGAAAGACGACTTTCTTTCATCGACACCACTTTCCACAACTTGAAGGTGCCAACTCACCTGCTCGTTCTTTACTAATATGGAATATACCACAGGATCACTGATAGAAACTGAACCAAGTTGGGAAGCGTATCATGATAATGAGACACATCCATCCATCAGCGCCATTGACGAACGTAGTGGAGAAACAGACCCACTAATCAGCAAAACCCATCCAAGCGCAACTCCCTTACCAAAGGTCCAGATTGCGGCATTGCTCTTCGTGTTTCTTCCAGAGTCAGTTACTTCAACACTGATATATCCTTTCGTGGTTCAAGTTCGTTTTAGCCATGTTCTTTATCTTCTCTATCCGCTAATTAGTATTTTACAGCTTGTGAGGAGCCTCCATATCGTGAAAGGCAGGAACCCGGCAAGCGTAGGATATTATACGGGCCTGATTGTAAAATTTTCGCACCTCAATTATCTATTGAAGGTCTCATCTATCCCGCGCAGGAATCGTCCTTCTTCTTGACTGAGGCGATATTTGTCTCCATCTGGGCCCACCTATCCGATCGGGTTGGTCGAAAACCAATTCTTTTATTTGGATCTTTGGGTCTTGTTTGCGCTCTTATCTCTTTCGGCTACTCTACAACACTCGCAGGAGTTTTAGTAAGTCGAGCTATGCAAGGTATGTATCATCATGCTAGTCAATTTCTGGAGTCTTACGATCGACTATCATGAACCTCGTACTAGGCGTTTTAAATGGGAACATTGGCGTAGCCAGAGCAATGTTAACTGAGGTCACTCTTGGCTTATAATATCGAAGCGTGGAGTTTTCTGAAATGGTTACTATAATATTCAGCTTACAGACTCAACAAATCGTGACCAAGCCTTTTCCTTCACCCCCGTCGTGTGAGTCTACTATATCGACAAGCTTTATGCTATTAGTATCCTGACATTATGAAGTTGGGCGTCAGGATCTACCCTTGGGTAGGTATCTCTTAGAGATATCTCTGTATAAAGCTGAATCGAATACACTATCAGTCCCCTCGTCGGAGGGCTTTTAGCACGACCATCAGATCGCTTTCCTCTCTTCCGGAATGAATTTTGGCAGCGACATCCATATCTTCTGCCTTGTTTGGCAGCAGCAATCCTTTCTCTCTGTGCATTTATGGTTACCGTCTTTTGCATACACGAGGTATGTCTATGATCTCCAGATATAATTTTCTGATATCTTAATTAAAATTTCCACAGACGCGTAGTAGAAAGGGTCTCTTCGACAATATATTTCGAAGATATGGCTACTCGGACTCACCAGCACATCCTTCATATGGTACAATTCAGTCCATTGAGCCTACTAGTAACTCAAGGACTGAAGGAGGAGATCATCCGAACTCTCCAATTACGCGCAATAATCTGGATGCAGATGAAGAACATCTCTCAATACTTCTCACACCGCGGTTGCTACGAGTCCTTATAAATCATGCCTTGCTTGCTCTTCTAGAGCATTCATATCTGGCTTTGGTTGCTCTCTTCTATGCTACTCCAATAGAAACGGGAGGACTTGGTCTATCTCCATCGAAGCTTGGCCTATTGCTGGGAACTATAGGCCTTACTCACGGCATCCTTCAACCTTTTTGTTTTAGTCCACTTTACCGCACATTCCATCCCAAAAACCTATATACTACCTGCCTGGCTGCATCCATCCTTGCATATATATGCTTCCCAGTGATAAATACCATCGCGAGGGCCAAAGGCAATTCCCATCCTGCGGTGTGGGTGATCGTTGTAATCCAATCATTTCTACTGTTGCCTAGTTATACGGCTTTCAGTGCCATGCACATATTTATTTCTAATGCAGCACCGTCTCCTGGATTAATTGGAACGACGATGGGTGTATCACAAACACTATTTTCTGCAATGGGTATTATTGGTCCCTCTGGTACAACGGTATGTCAATCGTACTACATAGTGGCAGGCCGAACAACCAGTGCTGACGCTGAATTTTGCCTTTTAAAGTCGCTTTTTGCCATATCCCAAGAGAAGAAGCTGTTGGGAGGCAATTTGATATACGTTGTGATGTGTATCGCAGTCTCAGTTGCAGTATTTACCAGTCATTTCAGTCTTCCAGACGACTCGCACGAAGAAACCACGCACAGGCCATTGGTATCTCGCAGTGAGTCTGACTCGCTTTGAACCTACAAGCGGCTTTCATCCTTTTTTAATTTCTCTTATATTGCTAAATGTATGCTAAATATGTCCTAATTAATATATTCCTTGTAAAGGTCGTCTATTGGCTGACCAGAATAATAGAGAGTGGAGATACTCGATACATCTTAGATTAACTATAAGGAGCAACTTGGCGCAGCGGAAGCGCGCGGGGCCCATAACCCCGATGTCCCAGGATCGAAACCTGGAGTTGCTACTTTTTTTTCTTTTCAATAAAATCACTGATCTAGTGTTTATATGCTTTGACGTGGCTAGTTACTGATCCCATTGTACACTAAATCAATCCTGTACTTGTGTAATGGGGTCGATAAACGAACAAGAATAATACTTAAACTACATCAATGATTTCCGCAACTACATTCTTAAACAAGTTCTTTGGGTCAAATTCCTTCCTGATTTTTGCGAAACGCTGTAGACTCTGTTTTCGTAAAATTTCAGTCAGAGATGAAGAATGATTGACAAGAGGATCTTTTAAGACGCACATCTTTGTCAAGGTTTTTAAGTGCCCGAGTGAAAACTTGACGAGTGTTCTTAGTCCAATGAGGCCTGGCCGGAAATTCATCGATAATCACATGCGCTAGCTTCTCATCTGTGTACGATTTGGTGTGAACAGAAATATGGTTAGGATATAATATGGTAACAAACAGAATTCCTCATTATAGCGATGGTGGTCTCCTTTCGTTGGAAGAAAACTAGGGAAATCGAACATAATAGCACCCTGAAATAAATAAAATCACTTCCTCAGGAAGATAATTCATAAGTTGAAAGAACATCGTACCTTTGACCAGTCAGCTTTCACTTCACCGATACGCTCTGTCGTTTGTCCTAAAAAGCTATCGAATGGTTTACCAAATTTGATGTTGATGCCACTACGATAGGTACTTGTAACGGGCTTCCCTGCTGCCTTGGCTTCATCGAATAATTCTCGGATGCGTTTGAGGAGTGCATTAGCCTGTGTAACGGGAACAGCCAATTCAAGAGTTTTCCCATGGAGGCTAGGAATGGGTTAAATGTCAGTGTGAGGCGTTAAAAGAAATATGCGACTCACTCATATTCCCACTCAGGGAGCTGGTTCGGATATAACCCTCCTATCAAAACATCATACGCCCAACCATATACAGGCCAAGAGAGCAATTGTCTATCTGTTGGTTTGTCTTTTCCCGAGTTCAATTTTGGATCATGTATATAACCTAATCGAAAATCCTTACCATGGAAATTCGGCATAGACCATAAATCATAAAAGATCTTCTCCGCGAGGAAGTTCGGAGTACTAAAGTCCTGCCCTGCATTGAGTAGCCTTAAAGCCGCCTTTCCTTCTAGAGGGGTGAGACTGAAAGTGGACTAAGTGGGTGCATCAGCTGGGACACTATTAAATTAGTGGACATTTAATACAAACCTGGAATGCATTTCCTTCCGTCTCAACAGGAACAACATTATAAGTTCGTAGATGGAATTTCTTTAGACCAGGCCACCACTGTGAACGATTATAGCTTTCTAGTGTTCCCATCAGTTAATACTTGAACCTACCCAGTAATTCGCTGTGACATAAGGCGATATTTGCGCATATATGTCGCTATTTAAAACTTCATCCTCGTCGAGGCTATACATAGTTAGATATATCTGAGCACAAATTACAAACATCTTACATGGTCTGATTGGCATATACTTTGAAATCAGCTAATACGGCGAATTTTACACGCGCAATAATTCCGAGAAGTCCAAGAGAAGTTGCGGCAGCCAGCCAGGTATCGTTTGACTGATCTTTATCCAAATGCACAAGGTCACCTGCAGAAATGGGTTGTCAGAAGCACTTAATTGTGAAATATGAAGATTCGGAGTATTGACCTTTTCCATTTACGATATCCAGTGCCAGCGCTGCCGAGGAAACTTGTGAGTCTTCACCAAGTGATGATCGATGCGATCCCGTAGCTATCGCTCCAGCTATGGTAGCTGGAAGTTAGGATGCAGCTTTATGTATTCATGGTGCCATTAGGCGCAAACCTATAGTGATATTCCAATTTACGAGTGTATATCCTATGGAGGCTCCTCGTTCGTGAAGCCACTCGGCGCTGGACGTTGTTAAGAATCATCGGCAAGAGGATGAAAATGCATGCGGCTTACAGTTGCGTGAATGTTACACCTAGAAGCTTGTGAGCTTGGAAGTATAAATTATCAGAAAGTCAAAATACAGTTACCTGCTTCTACTGTTACGCTGCCTACTCCATTTTCTAGCACCAAGTCATAGATCTGATTCACTGCCTCTGTATGGACAATAATAGTCCTTGGATCATCAGTACACATGGTATCATACCTAGCACACGCGGGGTAATCATAAGAGACGTAGATATAATCAAAGTCAAAATCAACAGACCACATATGTCCTTTCTATAATTGAAGTCAGTTTACAGAAATTAGCAGATTGTTCACAATATTATTAGGACTCACACCGCTGGCCCTTATCGGCGTGCCTTCTTTAGCGGCTGTTTTGACAATTTCAACAACCTCATCTACAGTGGTTGGTTCATAGACTTTAGCAACTTCATGACATGCAGGGAACCCAGGCCCATCAAAAGTATTATACGGGGAACCTATAAATTTCCAAATGTTCAATGATTAAGGCTAGGGGCGTCATGATTCGTAACTGTGGACATGGGCCTTACCTGGAACAAAGGCTAATCTAGAGGTGCGAGCGTAAGTCAAAGAAAGACTAGAGAACAAGAGACATGTAGCATCAGAACCTATCGTTTAGTACTGTTTGTCCTCCATGGTTAGACCTAAATGCTGGCAATTTCATCCCTGCTCCTTCCAAACCGCCTTTCAGAGCACCCAAACCGCCTCCAACGACATTGCTTAAGATATAGCTAGACTTCACGACGAAAACAACTCCTTTTGCGACGGCTTGAATGAAGTAATCGTCTACTAGAGGTATGCGCATCTTTGAACAATAAGAAGCTGGTGAAGGAGTCGACGCGTCCCAACGATCATGTCACGGTGTGATGTCACCGGAACCTTACTAGCTTGAGGCTGTGCACAACACGAATTCTAATTATACAGCATGGAATTTAAGGAGGGAAAATAAAATAATGAATACATATCAAACTCTAATTAATTTTTATCGCCTGTCACCATCGTAGACAAGTCCGGCGAGACCATATCTGATCGCGAAGGCGCAGAAACTCGAGAAGACCTAGACGGATGGTTACTATTAAGCAATAAAAGAAATGCTGAATTACACGCGCACCTGGACGGACATAATGACGCATACCAATGTCCGTTCTGTCATAGGTCCAACATTGACCAGAACACAGTTCAATATTGTGAAATTAGTTGCGCTTATGATTTTGCCAGTTTTCGCGTCGCGTTCAATACGGATGAACCGCAAAGCAGAGAATATTTTCAACACGAGCTGGGTAAGCTGGTTGGGAGATTTTTCAAATTTGGTCACAGAAGGATAAAGAAGCGACGTCTTCAGATCCACTCTAAAAGTACCCGATGTCAGTCAAAGCAGGTGGGCAAGGAGACGACAACTTGAAATACCTTGGTACTCGATGTCTAGGACATGGGACTAATCCAAATAATTGCGGGCAACTCAGCAAGAAGTTGAAAATCTGAGGAATAAAGAATAGCAATAGCGTTTTGGAAAAATGCCCTTGAATTCCGACGACGGCGAACGCCATGCCACTGAAATAGCAGAATGTATCTCCTGGGAATGAACGAGCCGGATACCTTTCCTGATAAATTAGTAAATACAAGAATAAATCGTTGAAAATCATACCAGTTGTGATACATAAAGCCAAGGCAGACGCCGATTAAGGGAAGCATAAAATACAAACTTAACATATGTCGCTCAACCAACTCTTTGCTTCCATGTGCCAAACCAGCTCCATAAATGCCTCCGATTGTCCACGTCCATCGATCGCCAATGATATCTAGAAGAGGACTATTTTAGAAGATATTAAATATTCAGGAATGTAACTTACTAGCAAGGAATGAGGGTACAGGAATGTGGATAGTGAATTCCTTCGGCCATGGGAGATATAATGCATCGTTAAGACAGACCGAGAGAGCGATTATAAGTGTTTGAGATACTTCAAGTCCATTGATACCGGCGAGAATGTTGATGCTATTTGTAGAGAAGGTCGACAGTAATGACATATAGAAATAATACAATGGACCTGCAAAATAAATTAGATATGAACGAGTGTGTGATTAATAATAGAGACATACCTAAGTTCACAACAGTACCAAATATAAACCTGAGAAACTTCGGAACTACGATATGGGTGTTTCCTCCCTCGGCCCAATATACTAGTAGTAACGGAATGGCGGCAACGAGCGGGATAGGTAGCTTATGTCGCCATCTGACATCGAATACATCGTCTATAAATCCAAGCAATGTTGCCATAAGCAGCGAGAGAATTGAAGAGAGATAAACCGACAACTTTGGGTGGTGTTATTATACTTCTGGGGTAAAGAATAGATGATAACCGACCTGGGCCAAGGGAAAGTTCATCCTTGATAATCCTTCCCCATTATATGATTCGACCAGGAAACGAGAAAAGGCGAAAGGAATGAATAAGATCAAGAGCAATATGTATATTGATGCACATATTAACCCCATACTCTCCGGTCTGCCAAAACATTGAATAAGGGTT
This sequence comes from Sphaerobolus stellatus SS14, assembly GCA_000827215.1. Taxonomy (NCBI): domain Eukaryota; kingdom Fungi; phylum Basidiomycota; class Agaricomycetes; order Geastrales; family Sphaerobolaceae; genus Sphaerobolus; species Sphaerobolus stellatus. Next base: position 82,879 of record KN837361.1, on the reverse strand, counting down.
GCTATACGTCAAATAAAATGACCAACATATCGGCATTGCTAGCTTTTAACAAATCCCTTCCCTTTAATCCCGCCTTTATGAAGCTTGGTCCTAAGGCGGGCACCAGGTAAATTGAGGAAATGAACGCCAATAAAGAGAATCCCAAAGACGCTCCGAGAGCTGCGAGTGGAACAGATGTAACCAAAGGTCGTAGAATGAGCCATCCGGCTACAGGTGTCAAAGCCAACAATGGGATGACGGGCAAAGGACGTGGTGAGAGTGGTGCAGACATTTGTGACAGCGCAACCTGGCCGGTCTGTGTAATGAAGTTATCCGATTTCAGATGCAACAAGACCTGGGTTGAAGTATATTGAAGGAAATTCCTCCGGACCTCAGCCGTAGGAAGGAAAGGTAGTTTTCAAGCAATGAAGATGTGAGGCTCTCTAGAGAACAGCACTGAACGTTGGTTGAACGCCAGACCGTTGACTATGACTGGTCCACGACGCGTCTACGTGTAGAACGATCACGTGAAGGTATTCCCACGTTTTACGCCACAGCCGATTATCGGTGACCATTGACACACAGTGATTTCGCTTGGATTCCACACCTTCTTCAACAGAATCAACTTTGTATCTTCCAACTTTCGAAGAATCGAGCTGACTTGAAATTGTACAATCTATGGTAAAACAAGAACTGGAACCCATTATCTGGTATATATTTTATTTCATCATCCAAACCCCTACAACTTGCCCTTTGTTGGCGCAGAGAATTGCGACTCAGTCACACCTTTACCCATGGCTGCGGTGGACGAAACGCCACCTTGGACTGTCATGAGCAATTGATCGATGAGTTCGGCACCAGACCACTATGAAAGGATTTTCAGCAAGTGACCTATGGTCAAGAAGAATGGTTATCTCACCTTCTGATGGGTCAAGACGTCGCAGCCAATATCGCGCTCCCTCCTCTGGATCAACTCGACATAAGCCTTCATACCCTCGTCCTTGAACGACTTGGCAAACAGGTCGGAGATGTAGGCATTTGAGTGGAGACCACCCAACGTGATGAACTGCCAACAGAAGCCCAACCTGCCGAGGTCCCATACGAACTTCTTCATATCCTCACCCTGGAATCCAGCAGCATCCCAGTTGAAGCTAGGACTCAAGTTGTACGCAAGCCACTGAGTAGGGTCAGCTGCATGGATGCCTGCGGCGAAAGCCTGCGCCTGCTTCAAGACAGGCTTGGCGGTCTCCATCCAAATCAAATCAGCGTAGGGCCCGAAGGCACGTCCACGGGCAACGCACATTGGGGTTCCGCCACGGATACGGAAGTAACCCTCCCGTGTGCGTGGGTGTGTCGAGCTCCAAAAGGGAACCTTCGATTTAGGAAGGTTGTAAGGAGCGGACTGGACGAGGCGGTAAGCTTCGATGTAGGAGAGGCTGGATGCAGCTGCCAAGAACTGCTGAACAGTGACGGCGGATGCGCCATTGGCCTTCAAAGCACCGGCAAGTGCTTCAGCAAGGGTTTGAAGCTTGCCTTGCTGAACCCAAGCATCTTCGACTGCTTGCAAAGCGGGACCTGCCTTGCCCTGAGCTTGGGCAGCCATCATAACTTCAGTTAATGGCTGTTGGGTAGGGTCGACAGAGCCTAGGACGAATGGTTGATCACGAGGGTCAACATCGGACATGATGAGAGTGGCGGCATCGGCATCGGTCCGTGCAATGACAAGGTTCTCGACACCCATAATATCCATTTGGAGGCGAATAGCGACTAGGCGGTCAATGTGCTCCTGTGTAGGGACCAGCACTTTACCCGCCATGTGACCGCACTTCTTCGTACCAGGAGCTTGATCCTCGATGTGGATACCAGCGGCACCAGCCTCGATGAACATCTTGGTGAGCTTGATTACGGCGGAGAGACCACCGTGGCCAGTATCAGCGTCGGCTACGATAGGACGGAGGTAGTCAATTGGTGGCTCGTCGGTGGGGTGCGTCAGACGGGCGGCGCGTTGTTTGCGGTCATGGAATAGTTGAGCGGTGAAAAGGTGATGGACCTTGTTGGGGACCGTGTTGGAAGGATAGTCGGCAAGATCGGGACCGGGTTCATTAGTCGAAGACGCAGTGCTGCTTGACTGCCACCTACAAGTCGAAGTCAATACGCTGCCATAACCACGAAGAAGATGAACATACCCAGATACATAGACAGTCTCGAGGTACTTGGCCATTTGAGTAACCTGCACAGGATCGAGACTGGTAGAAGATAAACATATAGTCCATACACTAATCGTTCAGACCACTCACGCTCCATAAGTGTGGCTGGGAGTTTTGTTCTTGAAGTGCTCTTCGAGGATACGCCAGAGCTTTCTTCCCTGGATATCAGAAGGATATTGAATGTGGACATTGCCACGCTTGGAAACAACGTCGGCGGCGCTATAAGCTCGCTTGGTGCGTGCCCAACGGGGAGACTATACTAAAGGTTAATATAACGAACGAATATTGCAGCCCAATATATGCGAACCTTCCACCATTGTTCAACTTGTCGAACTTCCTCTTCGAATGCTTTACGCTCGGCTACAGACATTTCTAGTTTCTTGGACGTTAAAAGGTAGAGAAGGGCGTGAAGGATTGTGGAGACGTGATGACTCAAGGAGTGTTTATTCCATCTTATATAAGGTGCTAGGACTCGGACTCTGGGGAAGGACGGGATCGGGATTCACGTGATATAAATGTCTTAAAGGACCCCGCAAGGACCAATCATCAGCTCGCCTTTGGTTCACGACGGAGCGGAATTGCTCCCTATTCTCCCTCGAACATGGCATCTTCGCTATCTTTTCTTATCCCTGCTGGCTGCCATGGCTCTATTTTATTTAGTACCAGGACGGAATGCCGTCTACTCCGGTGTCTACACTGCTTACCCCGGTAGGAGTAAATGATCCCGTCCTACGAAATCACGTTCCAAGGCCTCCCGATCCTACACGCTTTGTCGCGCCAGAAGCTCTCTTCGACCGATTCGGGTAACACATAATGCCATAGGTTTTCACGTTCTTCACGTTCGCGTGTCGTTTAACTTGAAATTAACTAAGTAATATATATATATTGAATTGTTCTTTCTCTGAGACATATTTGGTGTGGAAGCGTTCCGTTACGGGGATCCAGACGAGTCATTTCAGTATTCCATAATACATAATATCAAGGATGGGTCAAGAAGCGTTGTGGTGAGCTTTATTGTTATTCTGTCGGGTTATGACTCGTCCATCTCGTTCCTGATATTGAGAGCCGTCATTATCCCTGATTTCCCTTGAAGGGGTTGTAATTGGAATTGAAGTGACCATATATTCATTGATATTCTTCAAAATCAAGTGCCATATCCGAGTACTCGGCATATTTATGATGCTCTATCTACATAGTCGTCTGCTATTAAAGGTATCGGGCTGCCGGCTATTTGCTTCCCGAACGAAAGAGCCACACTGTGTCACGGAACGGTGTCACGCTCCTGCTCTCCTTTAACTCTGAAAGTATGTCCACAAGTATACGCTGATTGAAAACTTATTTTCTATTTTATTTATTTATTAGGACATCTTTAAACATCAACTTCAATGTCTGAGTCAGTGTTATTCTATGTGATATATTTATTCTTTCCCCGGGCCCTTGTAGGGATCCAGATTCAAAATTTGTCTAGGCCCTAGGG
>KN837360.1:83315-118986 GCA_000827215.1 Sphaerobolus stellatus SS14 | reverse complement strand
GGTTGTGAGATACTCGGAGGCCGAGTGTAGTGGAACGAGAACAGAGATAGGCAGACGGAGGCCAGAATGAGTTAACAGATAAACGAAGTGGATTTCTGACTACCGAACCATAATACAATGAAGGCTATTTATACTAAAATGGAGTCCGAGGATAAATGGGGAAATAGTCAGGGTCACAGAGATGGAACAGATAATGGAGAAATACAAATGAGTGTGGTTGGCTGGCGATAACATGAATTGGAGGCCGATGAGAATATAACGTAAAAGTCATGTGGAACATAAAACACGTGAAATCATAAACGATGCTTGGCATCGATGAAAAATAAGCGAGATAAGAAAGACGGAGATTCGAAGATAAAGAATGAACGATAAGAATGAAAGTAAAGTCGGAGATCCGACATCAAATAGAATGTGAATAGAAACATGAGATGAAGACCGAAATCAAAGATGAATAAAGTAGCGGAGTCCGAAGGAAATCAAAGATGAATAAAATATCGGGGTCTGAGGTGGATATCGGGATCAGATCTTGACACTGTTCCCCAAGGGTAATAAGCCAACTGGAACACAAATAAATTGCAAACCACCACATATCCCTCCCCAAAATTAACTAAATCTAGCAGGTCCTATAGTGCTGAATTATGGCTAAAATATGATATAATTTTCATCCGGACCCATGTTCCGACACCTCAGGTTTGGGGGACCTTCCTATTCCCCAAGGGTAATAAGCCGGCTGGAACACAAATAAATTACAAACCACCCCATATCCCTCCCCAAAATTAACCAAATCTAGCAGGTCCTATAGTGTTGAATTATGGCTAAAATCTTATATAGTTTTTATCCCGGACCCATGTTCTGACACCTCAGGTTCAGGGGACCTTCCTATTCCCCAAGGGTAATAAGCCAACTGAAACACAAATAAATTACAAACCACCCCATATTCCTCCACAAATGAACCAAATCTAGCAGGTCCTATAGTACTGAATTATGGTTAAAATATGATATTGTTTTCATCCCGGACCCATGTTCTGACACCTCAGCAGGTCTTCCCACCAAGTACCAGGGTCTCCTTAGTGACAGATAAATTCCTTCTGCCCCCCTTCCCAACCCCAAAATACTTGCATCCAGCAGATGCTGGACCTGAAAGTTATGGCTAAAATTTCAGTCACTTTTCGTCCCGGACCTATGTTCCCACGGTTCGTGCTGATGGGATCTTTCCCTTCCCCGCTGTAAATTCATCATCAATTCAGCCATGGGAATGTTGAGTGCCAAATATAGCAGGTCTTGCTCGACTAACCGAAACCTACAATACGACCAAAAAATTAGCTGAATTCATCGAGCCGTTCACCCGGAACAACGGGAGCCCTGAATAACACTGTTACCCATGTTCCCTGTACCCACAGATTATATGGGTACAGGGAACATAGGTGTGACATGATGTCACCAGGCTGTCTCACCAAGTATCAGGGTCTCGACTTAGGTTTTTGGAAGTCCACTCCTTAGAAACAGAAATAAATTCCTGCTGTCCCCCATCCCGTCCCAAAAATGCCTAAACCTAACAGGTCCTGGTCCTTTGAGGTCAGGCTAAATTTTCACCCTCTTTTCGTCCCAGACCCATGTTCCCACGGCCTGGGCTGACGGGGTCTTTCCGTTCCCTGCCGTAAATTCAATATCAATTCAACTGTGGGAACGTCGCCTGCCAAATATAGCAGGTCCTGCTCCCATAACCGAAACCTACGAGACGGATAAAAAATTAGCCGAATCCATCAGGCCGTTCCCCCTGAATGATGGGAGCCCCGAATGGGGTACCCCATTCAGCGACTAATAGGGATAGAAACTTTTTCCATTCTTCCACTAATAATCCATCAACTGAACCACTCCCAAAACTGTGATCAATGTATGCCAAAATATCCCCAAATATTTCTGCAGTTTTGTCTAACCATCAACACCAATTAGTATATACTATAAGTCTTACCAACATGTCAAGATGTGGGTATGACTTTTGTGTCCTTCGAAGTTGAACAACCTTTTCTTTGAGCTGAACAACATGGTTCTTATCACAGCTTCCAGGTACTTTAGAAGATCAAAATACTGTAAAAATAATTCATTTTCAGCTTTAGACAATTACTAATCTTTTAAACATAAATATACACACCAACTTCAAGTCAACATTACCTCCCATTTGCATATTATCTGCCAGATTCTTCATATGCATCAACACTTCTCCACCAAGGTCTTTAACAAACTTAACAATGTGGCTCCTCTCCCCACCAACAAAAGGTGCAACTCCCCACTTTGATAAACTACTTTCAGGACATTTTGTAACATCTATCAATGAGGATCCAACTCCATCTCTACCACCATTCTAGCCAAAATATAAAATTTAAATCATATCAAATAAATCTAAGACATCAACAAATACTCACCAAATTTCCTTTCTCCTTAAGCTTTGAAACAATCTCTGTTCCTTTCATAATAAGTGAATCTATGTCTGTCTTCATAGCTTTCAGGAGAACATCTTTCTGATCCTTTCCAAGTTTTGTGTACTCTGCAACCCACTCCTTCATTGCATTTAGAACCTCAACATGCTAGCCTATACCATTTTCTTTCATACTTTTGTGCATTTTCCACTCAAAAAAAATACTCTGGAAATGGATCTGAAATCTAAAATTCAGTCCAAGAAACAACCTTAATAAATATTCCCTCTACCACACATCAAGATCTTCTTAGTACCATCAGACACAGGAGATTTTGTAAGCTTCTTGACTCTCTTCACTGCCTGAAAATTGGGGTGGTGAAGCAAGTCCTTCCAATGCTTATTTTTTGGGTAGCAAGTTTGCACCAACTGTCAAGCCCAATTGGTATATTGTTGTAGCTCCCCTATAGTGAAAGTACACAATGTATGATCCCATTTAGGAGCATCTATTCAAATTAATATTTTCTTGCATAAGTCAAAAATATTAATCCAAAAATACCTGTGTAGATCCACAGCATTTTCACAACCCCAATAGGGTCAGTCAGGTTTTTAAGCCCACTTAATCCCAGGTCTTTATAGTCCTGAGCCAGTACTTGAAGAGCCTCTGCTTTCCCAGTGGGAACCAAATCACTACCTATACCATTGAGTCCATATTATCTTAATCATCATCATTCATCCCAATTTATGAGCTCAGTACATACCAGAAGTCTTTTGGCGCTTTGCATTAGGATCCATTTCCTCACCCTCTACTCACAGATAAATTAGAAACATAAATGGGTTCTCACTTAAATGTTTATTTGAACATTTCCCAGCAGCATCCCCAGCATTCAGATCCATATCTGTAATATCAAAACTTAGTTTTTTTTATACTAAAAAAAATAATCATGCCATTGTCTCCAGCATTTTCGTCATCTAATTCTCCTCTCTCACCTCCCAAATCTCCTTCCAGAGATCCTTGGTCTTGCCTTGGACTTCTGGGTGGCTCTACTCAATTTCCTCCTGACCCTGTGCCACTTCCCAAACCTCGAGCTGAACCTTCTCCACCTCCTGCTGAATCTGAACCTCTAACTAAAGGTGATGTTGTACTACTCAATGGTGAAGTTACCTGTACTGATCCCTCATCACCCATGGGCAATTCCTGTTGTGGCAAACCCTTCTCCTTTGTTGTCTCCTTCTCCTTCTCCTTCTTCTCCTTCTTCTTCTTCTCCTTCTTCTTCTTCTCCAGAGCACCAACAAATACAATCATAGTTTCCTCTTCTGTAAGTTTCTCTCTGTCCCCTTCAATCCACTTCACATCAGGTTCCAGGATATCTGTTATCAGATTAATTCTCTAATATTTATAAATCAAGTAAAAATCCTTTCCTTGAATACTGCCATCTTCTTCTATCTTAATCAGTTCTACACCATGCACATAATGCATGGTAGTATGTGGCAATGTCTGCAAATAATTGGTTCCCAAAAGAATCCATCATTGTTCCCAAACTCATTTTGAATCACATGCACTGCATTCTTATGAATTGTAACCCAATCTAATTTTTAAATTAATCAATTTTACCCACTTTCACATATTACATATCCACTTACCATTCTCTTTAAGATCTGTATCATAACCAATCTCCTTGTAGACCTCATTGAAGATAGCCCGGTCAGATGCATTATGTACTGACAATTGTCCTGCATTTGGATACTGCCTAGGATGCCTAATTGAAGCAAGCCGATATGCATAATCATTGAGAGTTTTTGATCGCCAGTCTGCAGTCATTTCACCCAATATATGGGCAAGAATAACCTCATAACTGAACATCTCTCGAAGACCATAGTAATATGACAACTTGTGCTGAAGAATGTGCTGCAATTAATACATACTTGCTTTCTGGATTCAAAGATGGTGTCTCCAGATTGAATATCTGGCAATTTAAAGCTACAAGTAGAGCATAGTAGCAGACCGAAATTGACAGCATGATTTCCTTCCCATGAGGTCTAATGATTCAAGTCAAGTCATGATAGAAATTTAGAGGTTCATGCAGCTTTTTGCTGTAAGTATCTGGAATTGTCTTGTAGTCACCTGCATTGTAATTCGGAAAGTCCTTGTATGGCTGAATCAACCAAAGGACATCTTCAGCATCAGGAAAATCTTTCAGATGGTACCGAGGATGAGAAACACAGCAATACTTGTGTTCTACATGAGCAAAATCCCCAGATATGTCATGGACTGTTGCAAGATTCCAAAGATGCCCATCCTGGAATGCTGAAAAATCCAGATAACTGAAGAAACTCGGAAGTTTATAACGAGTGTAAATCTGTGACTTCTCTCGCTTAGAAAGGGTGCAGAATGGCTCATTCTCTTCCTTTGAAGGTCGAGTGAGTGCTGCAACAGTAGCACGAGTTACCTATGGACCAGGAAAAAGACATAAGACATTAACTATTGAATATCGACACAAGAAATTACGCACTAATGCAAGCATGAGGTACAGGCTCTGAGAGCCATTTGGGCCCATGCAATACAATACTACCTAGATTTTTCCAGGGAGCATTGTCATCTCACATAGCTTTCAAGGCTTTAGCTTTGGATGATAGTGCAGGCTGAAAATTTTATACCAGATATGAGAATAAAAATGAAGACTTGATAAAAGACAGAATAGTTGAAATTTGAAATTATGGATAGAAGAAATGAGTAAAAGGGGGGGAACACACAGACAGTCGCCCATGGTCCGGACCCAGAGTTATCTGGTTTCCAGTACTCTCCACATCTTTCAAACAAAGAAAGATCACAGGAATGAGTGAAAGAGGGATTGAACACACAGACGGCTGCCCATGCTCCTGGACCAAGAGTCATCTGGTTTCCAGTTCTCCCCACATCTTCCAAACAATCACAGATCACAGAGGAATGAGTGAAAGAGGGATTGAACACACAAATGGCTGCCCATGCTCCTGGACCCAGAGTCATCTGGTTTCCAGTTCTCCCCACATCTTCCAAACAAACACAGATGAAATAGCAGAATAAAAGGGGTGGAAATATGGTGTGGGAATGAAAGAAAAGAAAAAACCAAAGAAAAATATCGCAAATAAGAATATAGTCACTCACAGGCATTGAATAAAGGAAAAAAGATGTGAATAGGGCTGGAGAGGGAGAGGAAATCAGAGATGATGGTGGTAGGAAGCAAGAAGCAAAAGAAGCGCAGCGGAGTTTAAAGCTGAGTTAATATGCCTTGACATCAGAGCTTGAAATGGAAATTCTTGGGCAAAGGGCATAAATAAGTTATTTTTAAAACACTGGAAATTGCAAAATATTACACACGGATGGCTCTGAATTTATTTAGATTTTTACTGAATTATTGGGGTCATGTTGGACCAGCCAATGGCCAGCAGCCACTTGTTTGGGTGAAGGTGCAGGTGCGCATGGTGCGCATGGCAACAAGGGGAGGCGGTAAATGGCCCCCACAGAGGGGAAGGTCCCCTAGAACATTGCTGTGCACAAAGAATGTGTGCTGTGTGGTCCTAGGGGGCGGGGCCATGAGGGCGGGTGTAGGTAAAGCAGTGGGGGGCAGGAAAAAGGGGGTGCACACAGCTGCCAAGGACCCCTAAAATGTCGCTGTGCACAAAAGTGTGCACTGCATCGTCCTAGGGGGCCAGGAGGGTGGGTGTAGGTAAAGCGGCGGGAGGCAGGAAAACGGGGGTGCGCATGGTGTGCACGGTGATGAGAGGGACCTGTGAGCAGTGTGCACAGCCACCAAGAACCCCTAGAACGTTGCTGTGCACAAAATGTGTGTGCTGCATCGTCCTAGGAGGCCATGAGGGCAGGTGTAGGTAAAGTGGCAGGGGGGCCAGAAAGAGGGTGTGCACATGGTGACAAGGAGGAACCATGAGCGGTACGCGCAGCTGCCAAGGACCCCTAGAATGTCGCTGTGCACAAAATGTGTGTGACACCTTGTCCTAGGGGGCCAGGAGGGTGGGTGTAGGTAAAGCGGGGGCAGGAAAAAGGCGGTGCGCACGATGTGCACGGCGATGAGAGGGACCCATGAGCAGTGAGCACAGCCGCCAAGGACCCTTAGAACGTCACTGTGCACAAAAATTGTGCGCCGCATCATCCTAGGAGGCCATGAGGGTGGGTGTAGGTAAAGCAGCGGGGGGGGCCAGAAAGAGGGTGTGCGCACAGTGACAAGAAGGAACCGTGAGCAGTACACGCAGCCACCAAGGACCCCTAGAATGTCGCTATGCACAAAGTGTATGCAACGCGTCATCCTAGGGGACCATGTGGCTGTAGGTAAAGTGGCGGGGGGTGGGAAAGAGGGGGCGCACACAGTGCACACAGCGACAAGAGGGGCCTGTGAGCGGTGCGCACAGCTGCCAAGGACGCCTAGAATGTCGCTGTGCACAAAAAGTGTGCACCACATCTTCCTAATGGGCCATGAGGGGGGGTGTAGGTAAAGCAGCGGAGGGCGGGAAAGAGGGGGCGCGCACGGTGCGCACAGTGACAATGAGGGTCCATGAGTGACAGCCACACTGGGAACGGACCCCTAGACCGTCGCTGCACACAAGAATTGCACACTGCGTCGTTCTAGGGGGCCGTGGAGCCCACTGTGTGTGAAGTGGCAGAGGGCGGAAAAAAGCGACCGGGGGGTGTCCACAGTGGGGATGAGGCCCTAGAACATTGGTGTGCAAAGGAAGTACACACTGCGACGTCCTAGGGGGCCATGGGGGGTGGATAGAGGGTGAGAGGACGGATGGCGAAGATGGCAGGGTCGGCGATGAGGGGTGTGCAAGTGGGGTTGGCTGTAGTGGTGGAAGCAGGCCTTGAACACCGCTATACGCACACGTGCCCATAGTGGCATCCTGGGGGTGGATGGAGGGTGGATGATGAACTGGGGTGGCGAGGGGTGGTGTGGGGCATCTGGGCAACGTTGAAGCTGATAGTGGGTTTGAAATGGTGGATTGGGGTGGATTGGGGATGTGAGATGACACCCCAGAGGTTTGGGGGCCCCAGCATTGTCCTAGATGGTCTGAGGACACAGACACCATGTCTGTGCCCTAGGCCCATCCACCAGCGCTTATTTTAGTGAACATGTTCGCCAAAATAAGTGCCTGTGGGGCATGCGGTACCAACCCATGTTCTCTGGCTAGAAAATACATAAAAAATCAGAAAAAAGTCAGAAAAAAATTATTAAAATCAGAAAATTTTATTCCATCACAATGCGACATATTATAATTGGATTCCAACATAATTGTGTAATTTAAACACTGTTTCACTCATCTTGTTAATAATAGTACTCAGAACAATAAATTAATTCACATTCACATTCACATTTGCCTCATGGTCTAAAAGAAGTACATCTAGTATATAATAGGCCAGGCTTCAAGAAGCTTCATTTCTTCTTTGTCTCTTACCACCATGCCCAGAACCAGTAGTAACAAAACTACTACTACTACAAGTCATGCTTGTGCTCCTCCTCAAGAGACTAGCCTATGGCGTATGTCTAATATAAAACCTTTTCAGTTTCATTTTTCATTGTCTTAACTCCAACTATTATTTGTTTTAGAGGAGACACCCATCCTGACCCAAATGGCTATTCCATACAATTGAAACACCAAAGCTGTTGATGCAGATATCAAAACCTCAATTCAGCCTGAGGGTACTGAAGAGGACACTGCACCTGTCCAGCCCATGAGGCAATCTCCAAATGTAACAGATGTATGTCCTTACTTGATTGTTTTGAGCTTCATTCAATTCTCTGAACAGAACAGAGCTTGTGCAATTTGCATTGATAGAGGGCACACGTGCATTTGTTCCAGATATCATGCACACATCTGCTATGCACTAACAGAGACTTCAACTGGTTGCATGAAGCCAGAGGTTGGAGATGCATATAATGCAGACCCTGAAAACTGGATGTGTGTCAAATGCATGAGGAACAACAACATGGACTGGCCTGTGAGTTCAGTATCTTGTGAATCCTTTGTGTATCATTCTAATGATCTGTGCCAGTGGGTTGATGGCAGATGGTCTAAAGAACTTCCATATCCTCGTTTTGATATAGATACTCAAACAGTTCTCAACATCATCTTTACTCTTGAAGAAACTGCCCTTGAGCAGAAAATGAATCCAGTCTTCTCAGTAATCCAAACAACTCTGGAAGCAATTCCATGTATGTTGAATCCTCGCAATGTTAGTTTTTCATATAATCTCCAAGCTGTTTATTTGTTTTATCATTATCATTCACTAATCTTTGTATCATTTAGATCCACACTCGTGTTATCTACATGAATGGAGTAAGACCTGATGCTGCTGTCATGGGTCGCATTTCTACCTTCATTAGAAATAATATTGAGGGTGGTTTAATCATCAACTTGGTTCTAGACACCCATGCCGATATCAAGACAGGGCAAGTCTGTACCAAGCCTGCAAGAGGAAATCAGAAACCAGCTGCAAGTACACCTCATATTGTATGTACTTAACAATCTGTTGGAAAGAAAACAGATCATTTCTCATATTTCTCTTTTTTCTTAGTGCTTAGAAGGTTTTCTTGGCCATAAAGTCTTGAAGGCCTTTGAAGATCCCAGATGTACTGTAAACATGTTGATATCTACATGTGGTCCAATGATGCTCCTTCCTTCTGCACGTGCAGAATGCCATACTCTTATGATGAGGTGTGTGCTAACATTATTAGTTTGACAGTCACATAATACTAATCTGATCAATCATTTAGGTACAACATTAATTATATCATTGGTACAGATTGTGGAAGCCTCATCCCTGCTATGACTTCTACTACCATGGCACGTGTTCTCCAGCTTATTTCTTCGTTCAAAATGTTCCCAAAGGATGCTATCGAAGATGCCTGTGCCCAAAGGAGGTTGGGAATGTATACAAGAGTTATCTTGATGACTCTCATTCAATTGCCAGGTCGTCATAATTTTGATGTGAATGATATCATGTTTTCATATGCAGCTGGCTCAGTTAGACTCCATGGTTTAACTAATCCAATTTGCATACACTACAACTCTACTACCAAAGAAGAGAAAGTGGGGTACAAATGGCATTTCAGATGCCTAATGTGCAATACTCGAACAGCTCCTGTAAAGTGTCCTGCAGAGGTTACAGCAGCATCAAGACAGGATTTGACAGACTGGGTATGGGTGCTGGGCAAGAAGCCATCCTAGGATTATTATTCCACCATTTGGGAACCCACAAAAAAGGAAGCTGTACCTCCAAAGAATAAAGGGAAGGAAACAGCTATCTCTGGTACTGCAGGGACATCAAGTGCACACCCCAAAGTAGTAGAAGATCCACAGGCTCATATTAGGGAGTTGGAGAAGAAGATAGCCATTCTATCTCAACAACTCAAATTCCAGACTAATGAAACTATCAGAAGGAATGTCCTTTTAAACTCAGTACTTGGAGAGGGTCAATGGGAAGAGGCACTTGAAACAGATAATGATGACATGGAGGTTGATGATAATATTTAACAGTTTTGAAGAACCAACTTGAAATATGCCAATTTTCCTTTTTTGCTAGCTGTTATGATATCTTTTAGACATTTACCCATTGTTTCGGATTCTGTGTTCTATTTATAAAAAATGAACAAGTTAGCAGTCAAATGTTAAGTTGTATAAAAGGTAGTTAGGTGTACAAAATACAGATTCACTGTCTACCACCAAAACATTAAACTCCAAATTTCCCCTAATTTTACCCATATCAAACATATTTCCCCTACACTTCCAGAGGTTTAATGCTGCTTGGGGAAGTAACATTAGCTTCTTAGAAAATATCTCATGGACATGAACAACAGAAACGATAATTATGAATTACCACAATCTAACAAGATAACAAAGGAAAGATTCAGGCAGGAGTCCAAACAGATTTCTACAAGTTAAAGAAAACCACTTTCACAGCAAATACACTCATCAAGAATAGTGTCACTAAAGGTAGAGTATTGTTTAGGGATTGGAAATGAAAGCTTTGTAAGTGGGCTTGGAGTAAGCATTGTAAAAGCATTCAAGATCTTTTAATATGGCCTGCAATCCCATCACCACTTTCACAACCTTTCATGATTGGAGAGAGAGCATAGTTTAGAATTCAAACACTTGTTCCTGCATATTCTTCCCTAAAGTCCATCAAAATCTTCTTCTTCCTTTCACCATCAATCACACCACTTGCCACTTCCAGACATTTCACATGCACCCAGATATTACACCCTCAGCAATATCGTTGTGTATCCACATCAGGATTGTAGATTTGAACACATCCATCTAATCCATATCAAAGAAAAGGTCCCTGATAAACAAGTTGTTGATATATTATTCATACTAATTAACACTTATGCTCACTGTAAGTGCCAACCTAGACTCAGTCATTGTACGTTCAAAATCAAGTTCATATCTGAAGTATGGCATATTGCTAGGAATAAACTCCTGGGTGGCTGAGTCATCAAATTGATATACCTGACACAAAGCTATGTGTAGATTGTGAATAAGTTGTCCTAAGAAATGCAATTTCAACTTAAATAACACAGTTTATATATCAATATAATCAGAATCACTTGTTAAAACAAGTTCATGACTTCCTAAATGATCCCTAAATTATAAATTAACCCTCCATTATTCAGAGTCTCATTCTTTGTAAAAAACATACAGAAATTGCCTTTGAATCTTTTCAATCTCTTCAGTAGGTAAGTTGAATGATTGTTTTCTTTTTTTGATCCATTCCAGTAAACTGTTACTGGTGTAATACCACTTCACATGTATCACAGCCAAAGTCTCTTCTGTGGTCTGCTAAGACCAATTATATTAGTATAGTTTATTCATTTATTTGATAGCTGAAACTACCATATCTGTCCGAATCTCAATAATATGCCCATAATAATCTGATGTCTTGATTTCAGTTTTTCCAGCGTTTTCACAGGTGATCAATACACTATAATGAATGAGTGGCAAGCAAAGGATTAGATTAGACTTTTATTAACTCATAACAGAAACATACTCAGTTCCTAGTCCAAGGGTGAGGGCTTTCTTCTTATTAATTTGATCTAAATTTTAATTAATAAACATAGATATCATAGAAAGAAACTGTTGACAAACAAGCCAGGTTTGGAACTGGTGTCCATTTATCAAAATACACCCCAGGTTTCTTTTCTTAGGCATACCAATCTGTGAGAGAACAATGTGGTTGAAAGAAAGATGCAATGTGACAGATCAAAATATTAGGAGTCATTTAATATGCTGAGTTTGAAAAATGGCTGAGTTTGAATTCTTTTCACTTACTACCACCACATGCCACCAAGGACAGGGAAAAAGGCCACTCAAGCAAGAGGAGTGCCCTCTTCTGATCTAAAGACCCATACAAAGAATCATGTAGGCCAAATACCAGAAAGCTGTGTCTAACCTACTAAACTCAAACTTCTAGAATTCCTCCAATCTGGTGGATTTATTTCCATCATTAAAGGATACTGGGAGAGTTAGTCAAACATTAACAGCTTGACTATACACCCAATCAATTTACTGCCAGATCTTCATCACACTCCCACCTATGCAAGCCATATCATCTTCTTCTTCCCCTCTCAAGTCAACAGAAACTCACACAGAGCAACAAGTAACTATATATATAGTCCAATCTTATAACAAGTTTTATAACAAATTAATTATCAATTATTTAATAGCCTGAATCATCACTTGCAAATTTGTTCTCTTCATTGAGACAAGACAAAGATACAACTCACTTAGGTGTATGTTTAAACATGAAACTTCATTCATTCATCATTATTTTAAATAATACTTTCCAAAGATGGTCTATAAACTTCCTCCATTACCAGGCTTCTCCACCTTCTTTACCACTCAAGCCATCTGAGAGAGTGAGTTTCACTTAAATAGATACTATACATCAAACCATCATATTCATATTAGACATATTATCAGAAGAAAAAAGTCAAGTCATCAGATTCTGAATCATCAGCTATTCAATCACCTCCTTCCTCCATCCATTCATCACCAAGCTGCCAAAGCTTTCAGTTATCTCCTCATCCTGAATAACTTCCATTGGAATCTGTACAAGATAATAATCCCATGGATGTTGATGCCCCTCAAGAACATTATCATCTTAATCCAGCCAGTGAATCACATACACTATGGGAGAGACGCGGTGAGTAAATCTCATTTAACTTGTCATATCATACTAATATCTGGGATAAGCATTATTATTTGCAAATCCAACACTCTGTTCACCTATTCCAGATGACTTGCCATTGCTTGCTCCAAAAGGATGACTTGAAAGCTCACTTATTGACTGCCAAATCACCTCTTCAGACATCCCAGCCAAGATGACATTTATACCATGTCAAATCATAGCTGATCTTCAATTTCATAACCAAAGTCATCCAGGAGCAGACACAGTTCCAAAGCAGATAACAGCCAAATGGGAGAACATGGTCCCTCCCCAGCAACCAACCTTGTTGCAACAGCACCCCCAGATCACTACTCATGTAGCATTTGGTGTCCAACAAGGCAACCATTGGTTTACAGTCATCTTTTATCACACTTTTCAGTATGTTTATGTCTTCAATCGTATATTCTTGGAAACCCAACAGGAGAAAAAAACAAGAGATAACTGGACAGTCTGGAAAGGACCACAACTATGGACAATGGTGGCAGATCTCATGAACTGGAATCCTGGTCCAATCCCAGATAATATAAGGGCTTTAAGCTCGTTTGGGGTATGTATTCTTTGCCTTATTCAAACCTTTTATTCTCTAATAGTTTTCATTTAGAATGGTTCAGATTGTGGTGTTGAGCTCACAGAGATTCTTATTGACCTCATCCTTAACACAGGCATGAGAATTGATGAAAGAGAGATTTGGCCACTCAAGCCCCACTTGTCATGCTCTCATGTCTTTCAAGAACAAATGCTTTATCAGATTCTACCATCTGTTAATGAAGCTTATCAGTTCTGGAAAGCCAATCACAATCTGAATATTCCAGAAGTCACTCACTGGAATAATGACATTGTTATGGATCAGACCAAGCACCAGTTTGAATCAGGCCTTGAAAATATCAAGTCTATTCAGGACATCATGCAGAGCCTAGCAAGGCAAAGAATGGCCTGCCATTCAGGCACCTTGACTCCTCATTCTAAGCTAGAACCTCCTCAGGTAGTATCTTTCCAGTCACCATTGGATCCACCAGGCCATCAGGATCCAGATCTCAACTTGCCAATACCACATGATGGAGTTGACATTCTTACCTGTAACTTTCAAAACATTGTTCAACAAAAAAGACATACCAAAGCCCCATTAATTGATATGTCCAGAGTCAAGAGGAAGATCATCAGGATTGACCCTGATTTTGATGACTACAACACAGGCCCTATCATTCAGGAGACCATGGGTGTTCCTCACCATATAAAGAACTTTCTAATATTTAATCCAATTCAATTAGATCCTCTCAGCATCTGGTCTCTCTGGACTGACTATGGATATTGAATTGATAATAACTTTGCTCAAACATTCATCTCCCAATCTCCAGAGCAGCCTGAAGAGCATTATTTGCCAATCAACCTCCAATCTGGAGAACATATTCTCCCAGAGTCTCTTAAGAGATGGGACTTGACTCGTAGGAACAATACCAGAGAGGCTATCAGTGATATTTGCTTCCTAGGCATGCAGGAACTTCTTTAACTGGCTGGTGACCCAAGATCAGGAAATGGCTTTGATATCTTAATCAGAGGCATAAGATATGAGCTTGAAGACTGTGAGAAGGAAGAAATGGTTCACCTTGATATCATAAGAGATGCTGTACCTACAGAAAATGTCCCAGTCTACATTTCTGTAGATACTGACAGTCTTATTTGGAAGACTCATCATCTTCATCTCAAGGCCTCTATTAACATCCACATGGCCTTTATATGCAAGCCAAGCCTCCTATCAATACTCATAATAGGACATATGTCAACCTACTCAAGCCACAGACAGACATCCAGTGAGCCAATAATGAATATACAACATATGACAGATTCAAAGTCAGCTCTATTCCCCTTTGGCCACCTTCAGGGGGGAATCAATGTTTGGATTGCATTCCTAAGGATGACTCATAAGCAACAGGATTCACCCTACTTTGCTACTCAGATTTCTCTCCTTGTTCAAGATCATTGGTTTGCCTTTATCCTGATACCAGCCATCAAGAAGATATATGGTAGAGGATCTAAGTAATATGTCAATCATTCATCACAGGAGTACAAGGCCAGAGCAGCAGGCAAAACAGAAACTCACTTAGTTGATTGAATCAAGCTTCAGGAACTTCAATTAGGGGCATCAAACTCACTAATAAAGACAGAGATCATCTTGGTAATGATCCTTTTGAAGTCTTGGCAGATGTCATCCCTGCTTTGGACTTTGATTATATGTCTAAGCCATTGAATGCCGAATGTGTTATAGATCGAGGTATTTCTGCTAGTCCTGAGGCAGAACAGCCTATGGTAGGCTTGTGGAACCTCACAAATGTTGATGCTTCCTTTGCTCAAGCTGGCACAAACACTTCTCGCCTCTTTAATGTTGGCACTCTTGCAGATTATGGTGCAGTATCTGCAGAATATCCCATTGATTGTGCTTCTGTTATCCAGATGAGATATCACATGGCATACAATCTCATATTTGAGATTGTTCGTGGCAATATCCAATTCCCAGAGAACTCTGATGCTGTAAGGGAGACGAGCTCCCTGCACTGCGATTCTAATATTAGACAGATAAGATATACCCTTTTCGTTTTGCCTCCGCTTTCCTCACACACGCGTGTCAGCGTCGACTTCCCTTCTCCTTTGTATGCCTCCCCGATGTTCCTCCCTCTTGATTCCTTTATGTTTCGCTTTCCTTATCAATCGACTAAATCACACAAACTTACCAATCCAGAAGCAAATTCTTACCTAAAGTATGTTGTTATCGCCCCTTTTACGACATCTTTGATTCCTTTGTAGACATTATGCTCCGACTATTACCTTTCATTTCTATTTCTGTCGTCTCGAAATCTATATAAACTGTGTATGTTTGTTCTCAAATGATTATCTTGTTTTCCTCCTATTCTACAGTGCGAGCTACTAAAAGTCTTTCGATTCCTCGCTCTCTCTCTCCTCGCGTCGACTTCGACTCCCTCTTATTTTTATCCTAGTGTTCACAGGACTCGTGCTCCGCGCAGAGACTGTCAGCACTTACAATGCATATGCTGCAAATGGTACATTCCATGCTTGTATTAATCAGATCATCAACTTATACACAGATGCCAAACAATCAAGTTATGGTGTCAGGGAGGAGTTGTGAGCATCAATACAAACTGTTAAGGCACTCCTTCCAGTTGCAAAGCAAAAGGTGTGATCACAATATCTTATTCACCACATCATACTAATATATTATTTATCAAGATGGCTGCATATGTCAATGCTAAAACTGTCATTTGGATCCCTTCCAGAATCTACTTTGCCTTCTGGATCAGATGTATTCAAGAGCTAAAGTTTTTCCAGACAAGAGTTAATAAACAGAGGCCATCAAATGCTTGCAATCTTACACTCCTTAATATGTATCTTATTAAAAATATTGTCATCAACCCTTGTGAAGATAGTTTTACAAGGTTTGTCTTATAAGATCTCAACTTCCAACCCAGTGAACAGCACTTTGGTATCTTCTTTCTTCCAACTCTCCATCATCATACTCTTGCAGTTCATCAAATGGAGCAGGATGATAATTCTGTCATCCAGCATGTCACCAGTACTCAAAGAAAATGTAAACAGTGCCAAAAGGATATTGATGAAGATCCTAGAAGAACCCAGGAGTACCCCCTTGGAACCCATTCATCATGGCATGAGATTACAGACATTCTTTACACCAATCCTACTCTCACTATCAACACTCATTCAAATCTCCAATTTTGGCAGTCTGGAAATGGTCAGATTCACCATATAGTTATTCAACTCCTTTGCAAATGGACACATAACTATACTTGCACTATCAACCCCATTTTTTTAACAGAACCTGAGAGTTATCCGCAACCAGAGAATTGGCATGACATTCTTAACTTTTGGACTGTCAACCAAATCCTGGATACATACCATGCTCCAGCTTTTCCTGCCTCACAAGTCTCATTGGAAAGGTTTACCAGATGGTCCCAAGCAGCTTTCATTTGGAGAAAGATTCAAATCTTTCTTTCCTCCACTTGAAGCAGACTTTCTAACAAGTTTTGTATGGCACCTTCTGAAGGGGATAGGTTATCTTAAAGACTATCATACCTTTCTCAGCACTAAGTCTGAGCATGACATCCTTTGTCTTCAAGATGGTCTGAAAGCTGCACTGCAGACTGGTCAAAATTTACCAGAGTGGAAAATGGTCAGGAAAATGGCAGGATTTGAGTGCATCTTCCAAACATTTTCCAGACCTTGGAAAATATCTGGAATTTGTTTGGAAAATACCTTCAAAGCTGGATTATGTCAGAAAAATTATGGGAGAAAGTTATATTCCAGGCATTTTACAGGGCTGGAAAGTATCTGGAAAATACACCCAAATCCTGGAATTTTCCAGGCCATTTTCCGACCTGGAAAAATTTGACCAGCCTCCTGTGCTGCATTTGAACTCCTTGAATGTCTCCCAGACAAAAAGACAGGTATCAATAGCCAGCCATGGAGGTATCATCCAGAGAAAGGAGGTCCCAGCTTCATTGTCAATGCTAAAGCTTACAAGATTCGTGGTGTTGGCCCTCTCAAAAAGAATACCAATATACCTTGTCCAAGAGCTATAGCAACACATACAAGGATTGAAGCTCTTCTCCTTGCAGATAACCTCAATATCTCTTTCAATGATGCTGCTAAGCACATCAAGGGTAATAATATTCAGCAAAGCACAAGAATCAAAGAAAACCACCACAAAAATCCAAAGGAGCCAGGGGAGCAGTGCCAATGAAAATCAAGAAATACAACCAGAACATTTGGAGGAGGATGGTGAAGAGGTGAATGGAGATTCCATTGAGGAGCAGGAGCAGGATTACAGTGAAGAAGAGTCTGATTACCTAAACATTGAGAATGATAATAGTGAAGATGTCTAGTTAGTATATTGTAATCAATTTACCCATTAATATCACTATAGTCTCCATTCTTCATATCTGAAATTGACACTTTATACACGCACTATATCACTCCAAAGTACTATCCATATTCAATTAGCATCATATTGAAATTTGATAAGTATTAAACAAATACGACTTTTTCATCTTCTCCTCCCAATGCAATAAACTTGTGTATTTTATATCTCAGGAGCCGGTCCGCCATTTCTCCTCAAACATGGCTCAATCTTCAGAGAATTAGCAGGGTTACAACATATAAAAAATTAGTGCGAAATATGTGCTTTCATTTGAGTTATGTAACTCCCCCAGGCTATGGAATGTTGGATATGCTGGCCTTGCCACAGGTTTGGTTGACATCCATGGGTATGGGTCCATCTGGCGTTTTAGTGGGTTCTGAGCGAGCATTGACAACAGGTATGGGGAGTCAAGCCTGATAGATAAAGGTTCTGGCAGGGGGAACAGTGGGTAGCATCCTTGGAATTACAGAGAGGGGTTTGGGTCCAGGCAGAGCCGGTTTCTCAACTGCTTGGAGGTTTTCTTCAAAACCTTACTAGTCTCCCTCACGTCCACTACTCTCTGTGCTGCCTCAATCCTTGCCTCTAAGTTGTCAAAGGCTGGGGCCGGGTCCTTCGTTGCTACCATCGTCCGCAAGGATCTGTTGAGTCCTTTCTTGAATTTGACCACTAAATTAGAGTCATCGATGTAACCTGAGTGGAAAACCAATTCGCAGAATTGATCAACATAGTCATCCATCGAATCTGAACCTTGATACCACGAGGATCCTTCCAACAGAGTGATGGTAGTAACCTGTTTGTTTCACAGCATGAAATGTTTCCTGGACTCCAACTCAAAAGCATTCCAGTTGGTGAGGTAAGGCATGTGGGTGCTGGTCTGGATCCTAAGAATCTGGTCGGCAAAACTGGCAGCCTGGCCAGACTTGAAAAAAGTTAATGCCCAGCTGATAAGAGCCTGCTCATTCTGAAAGGTGTTTCTGGCAATTGAAAAATAAAGATTGCAGCAGTTGGGAAAGGCTTGTCCTTTCGTGCGGTTGCTGTCAAAATCCGATGGGTTAGAGGGTCGCATTTGGAAATTTCTTCCAGTGTTCATTTCCAAATGGGTATCTTCATCCATAGCTTGTACGGAAGGGGCTTGTCCGGGCAGGGCCGGTTCAGCAGTTGCCCATGAGGGATCCAATAGCTCTAGTAGTTGTTGTTGTTGGTTCTCCATTTGCTCAGTTTTCATATGTTCTTCCACCAATGTCAACTCTAAGGTGCTCAAGCAGTCAGCCTCAGTGGCCATGGTTGGCAACTTCCTGTGTGAAATTCCAAGCGGCTGCTGGGAAGGGGACTCTGGGGCAGTCACTTTACTCATGTTGGGGCTCTCATCTGTGAGGTGAAGGAGGGAATGTTGGTGATTGCATCCAGAGCCCAGTTCCTAGCTGAAGACTTTCTACTGTAAGGGCAACCCTCCGAGCCGAGCAGATGTCACACAGAGCTAGCAGAGGGGAAATCCAAAGATATATCAGTAAATGATATGGATACACACTAAGGGAATCTCACCTAGCAGAGGGGAAATCCAAAGAGAAAGTCTTGGATTGCCTCTGCTGGAGTGAGCCCAATAAATACCGTCCAGAAACAGGAACCATTGATGCCAGGGGAATTATACAATGGAAACACAATGAAGCTGGAACCAATGGGAAGCAGAAGCGAATGGACAAACAATGGGAACAATGAAACAGAAATGAACAGAAAAACAATGAAAGATACCTGGCGGCTGACCCAGCACTAACCGCCCTCCCGTCAATGTGCAATGGCTACCCTTGTGGATACTTCTCGAGCAGAGCCCACTGCATCCAACCTAACCTTCCACTTTCCAGCCACAGAAGTCGACGAATGTGTTGCTGGGGAATCCTGTGTGGAAAGGCTCCCTGGAGGTTATTGATGTTGGGAATAATCCTGGGCAGAAAAGTTCTGAGTGGAAATCTAAGGTCATCCCCTGACAAAACTACTGTATCCTTGATGCCAAAATCAGAATCTCCAGTTTCTTTGTCCTCATTCTCCTCATATAATTCTCTACTCCTCTCTAGTATCTTCCTGAAGACTCAACTGTATCTAATTACTTTTAAAATTTATATTATTGTTAGTCATTTGACCTTTTTTAAATAAACATAAACCTTCTGAAACAGCTGCTCCCTCATAAAACCAGAGTCTAATCAGGACAATAGTGTGTATTTTTAACATCAATCCTACTTTCAAAGATAACAGATACCTGAAACTTAACATTAACTTTCAAATGTATTGGACAATCAGAATAAAGGCCACAACACTCAATGGAGCAGGTTTATCTGATAGTTGGTGTACCTTTTCTTCCCCTTTTGCATGTACTGCTGGTTATGAATCACCTCCTAGCTGGTAGAAGTATATGACCCTTCAATACTTAACATCGTATTATTTCTTGCTGTTAAAAATATTTTTAGACAAGGCACTTAATATTCCTGAGAAGATATGAGACTGAAGTGTATGAACTGGTTCGGTGAACCGAACCGAACCGAACCTTTTTGAGCGGTACTACATATTCTCAACATAGTACAGTGAGTTTTACAAGCTGGAGAAGGAAAGGGTGTATGGCCCCGAAATGAATGCCCTTTTCTAAGTCTTAAGTAAATCCTACGTGTCCGTGATCATGTTTTACTTTAAATGGTATCATCCTGACACTAGCGTTTCGGCTGTCACCAACGGATGATTACTCATTGCAGAGAAGTGAACATTTGATAGGTGGCCACCTAAGCAGGCTCGGCTGGTCTACGCAAGCGTCAGCTGCATGGTGAATATCCTTATGAGGAAATAAGTGTGACCTATCTATGCATATTCCGATGAGGCCATTTAACATGTTCTTTACTAGAGTCAATCTCAGAGATGTGGGGGAGGTATGAGAGTTAGACGAATCGACAAATTGCCTCCGAGCGCCTGTCTCGCCTGCCCTCACATCGCCCTCTCTGATACAGACTGTTACGTTCGATCGAAGGGATAGGCGGCTCCTATGACGATGTTGGAGCCTGAAACGGTTCTCGGATGAGTGAGATCATGTCCGTTGCGCTTTCGAGGGCACCTGTTGCGATACGAGTGACGGATGTGGCTGTGCTAGTGGCGCCATCACAGCGGTGCACCTTGCGCTCTTTCATCCACTGCTGTTCTCACTGACCCAGCACGTCCGTTTAGCGAGACTGCATTTCTTACCCTGTTTATATTTACGCAATACCACTAGCCTCCATTTGGTTGCGCAATTGCGGTCGCAACCGAGTTATAATATCAAGGTGTAACGGTCTTCTCAAGGTGTGTTTACCACACGGTTTCTATATCTTTTATTCATTTCCTGGTCATCTCAGTTCCGCAAAAATTTGCTGTCTCATTACTGACGCTTCTTCCTCCAATACGCTCGCTGTTCCGACCATTCCCATTATAGGCACGCTGTCGCCTGCGCATCCCCAACCCACGTAGGCAACACCAATCCGTTAGGAAACATTGATAAGGTTTATTGTTCGAATAACAACGGTACTGAGCTTTACTGTCCTTCTTTTGCTTCGGTGCTTAAAATAGCTGATCTTTCGGTGCAACCTCACCCGACAAGAAATGGTGAGCGTCCTTCAACTGCGTTGGTATTATATATTCTCTGATCCAAACATAGAAGAGCTTGTTCAATCAAGAATTTGATGTGCGGTACAGAGCTCTACTGTCCTTCTTTTGCTTCGGTGCTCAAAATAGCTCCCGGTCTTCCGTGTAACCCACTCAACGAGAAATGGTGAGCGTCCTTTCAACTGCGTTGGTATCGTATACTCTCTTATCCAAACATAGAAAAGCTTGTTCAATCAAGAATTTATAATGTCACGGTGTAACGGTCTACTCAATGTGTGTTTACCACACGGTTTCTATATCTTTTATTTATTTCCAGGTCATCTCAGTTCCGCAAAAAGTTGCTGGCTCACTGCTGACGCTTCTTCCTCCAATACGCTCGCTGTTCGACCATTCCCATTATAGGCACGCTGTCGCCTGCGCATCCCCAGCCCACTTAGGCAACACCTACCCGTTAGGAAACGTTGATAAGGTTTATTGTTCGAACAACAACGGTACTGAGCTCTACTGTCCTTTTTTTGCTTCGGTGCTTAAAATAGCTGGTCTTTCGGTGCAACCTCACCCGACAAGGAATGATGAGTGTCCTTCAACTGCGTTGGTATTGTATATTCTCTGATCCAAATATAAAAGAGCTTGTTCAATCAAGAATTTGATGCCATCTATCTTCCAATGATTTGATCTGTGGATGAATAAACCTGCTGCATTCAGATATATAAGAGAGCAAGACGTCTGTGTAACAGTCTCATTAGCTACCCTGCACTATTCCTTTTCTATGTCCACTATATCTATCAGTGAATTCACACAGGAAGTCTTCTATTTGTATGTCTGTTTGAGTCCCTTCTCACATTCATGCTCCTGATGATACTCATTGTAGGACAGTAGACAACTATTTTGCCATAGCTGCACTGGGTAATTCCTTACTATACTCCAAATATATATCACAAATCTTATAAATCTTCAAAGCTTTGATAGTCTATGACACCCTTCTAAAATTAGAAGATGAGGTTGCTCTCATATGGAAGAAAAAGTTTGGCTTAGGTTCTATCCTATACATTCTAGCACAATACTGCACTGTGCTACTAATAGGCATTGTATGGTGGACTTTCATTCTAAATTATGAAGGATCTGGCTCCCTAAAGGTGTGTCACTTTCATTTTCATCTTAAATCTTTAATTTCATAGAACATAAAATAATCTCCTTTCAGTAGGTGAATGTATTCATTGAATAGTGAGAATGACAAATCAAAAAATATTTGGAATCAGGACATTTGACATCCTAACGACATTAACCATTATTCTCGAAGCTGCAGCTACATCTGCCATCCAAAGTATGTCACAGCAGTTGGCATTTCTTTTCAAGATCTAATATACCACATTCAGCTTTGCTAATAGGAAGAGCATATGCTGTTTCAGGAGGGAACTCATTTATAGCGGCTGGCTTAGGTCTGATCATTGTGTTGAATAATGGGCTTAGCATTGTATTTTTTTGCTTCCAAGTGCTAGACCCACACTAAAACTGAATCTCTAGAGTCTGATTGTGTTACTTTTACCTAATCCTCTTAATGTTCCAAGTGTAGTGTACACTCTGTAGGTTCTGCAATTCTGAAAGTTGAGATAAAGTATTAACATACAACTAGAAGTAGCAAACTACTACTGTACTGCAATTACTGATACTGATAGTGTTCTTCAGCTACTGCACAGTCTGTTACTACCCTGATATCTGATGGCACAGTCATGGCAATTACTGCATATTTTGCATGGAGATCCAGCAAAGAGCTGCAAAACATGTTTGGTACCAGACAATCTTTAACTGTAATCTTCCTGCAACAAGGTGAATGAAGAGAAATCAATAATAGCATTAAAAACTAATATATTACTTATAGGTGTTATTCGCTTCTTGTAAGCTATCACACATTTTCCATGAAGATGTCTATAATCATAATACAAACCAGTATAACATTTATATGGGATCTAGAGATTAGTATCTCAAATAATGTTCTAAATGTAAGTACAGTAGTTTTGGGTCTATATAATCACATATCATTAAGCTATCCATTCCTTACTGGGTTTGATACTGGACTTGAAAATGTGTCAGTCACACTTGTTTGATGTATTACCTCTAGGCTCCACTAATCAACTATGTAGTGTATCAGTAATTATTATCTGCCGCTTCACACTTCAGCTCCGCAAGTTCAACACAAGGGTTCAAACTGTTCCCTCAGTCCACATAGCATCAACTCCTGGTATTCGAGGAAGGCTTCAGCGCATACAGGAGATTCTTATTGAAGAATTCGGAAATTCTAGGATAGAATATGACTTGGAAACAGAAAATGACATTGCAGAACTTGAAGGAGATACTGCGCCTTCTGCTGGTATTGATACTGAGGTCTGTATCACAGCAGAAGAATTCCCTTGGGCAATAAACCCAGTGGAAAGTGCTTCAGGCACTTCAAGATCAGGAAACTCATAAACAGCCTTGATATCATTCTTTGAATATGGTATGTGATTTTTCTAAGGAATATGACACTGTTTATAATATTGTGATTATAGCCATCCAAATCCCCAACTTGGCAGAAAACAGACTATTATTTGATTCCTCTCCTTGATGAAGAGATTGAAAAAATAGAGATATTTATTCCACTCTGATCCAAACATAGAAGAGCTTGTTCAATCAAGAATTTGATGTGCAAAATACAAGATACCTCTCTCCCAGCCATCACTATTCACATTGCTCGCTCTCCGTCATTGTTCTCAACTCAGTCTCCTGATTCTGCCCTATTCAGGCACTGCGTCGAAGGAATACACACTTAGATTAAGGATTGAGAAAGAAATACTTATCCGTTGATATAATATTAAATTCCACTTCGAAATTTCTCGGGGCAGAGGTAAGCTGCTCATAGTTTATTCTGAATCTGAATCAATTAAGTCCTATATACATTCGAATTCCTTTCGTCGAAGCTACTGCTCCACGCTAGATTTAGATGTTAACTCTCGAAAACTACCAGAACCAAGCCTATTGTCTTTTAATCACTGTTGATTTCTACCACCCACAGTCTCGCTTCCTTGGTCTTTCGAACCAACACTGCAGGCTGGTCAATATTTTCCAGACCGGAAAATGATCTGGAAAAGATCTGGATTTGAGTTTAATTTCCAGCTGTTATCCAGCCCTGGAAAATGTTTGGAATTTGTCTGTTTTTCCTGGTGCTTTCCAGGACAGGAAAGTGGTAGGAGAGCAGCCCAGAAAATGCCTTGGAAAAAAGCCTAAAACTGTGAGGGAAAGTTGGTATTTCCCTGTCATTTTCTGAGCCTGGATAATATCCAGGTTGTATCCACTATTCCCAATATTTTCCGAGCATGATAAAAGCCTGGATAATGACTACAATGGTGTATGAAATTTATGGAGAAGTTGGATGTATTCCAGGTGTTTTTCCACCCTGGGAAAGTATGATATTTACCACATTGGAAAAGTCAAGGATTAATTAAAATATCCTTGCTATTTACCAGCATGTTTTCCAGTGATTTTCCAAGGATTTTCCAAGTTGCATTCCAAGTTATTTTACAGGTTGTTTTCCTGGAATATTCTGCACTATTTACTAGTACTTGTCCTGCTCATTTTCCAGATAATGTTCACAGTATTTTCCAAACAGGTTTCCTGCTGCTTGGAGTGTGGAGTGTGGAGTGTGGAGTGTGGAGTGTGGAGTGTGGAGTCTAGAGTCTAGAGTTTGGCGTCTAGAGTCTGGAGTCTGGAGTCTGGATTTCGGAGTCTGGAGTCTGGAGTCCAGAGCTCGAAGTCTGGAGCTCAGAGTCTGGAGTCTGGAGTTTGGAGTCTGGAGTCTAGAGTCCAGAGTCTGGAGTCTGGAGTTCAGAGTCTGGAATCTGGAGTCTAGAGTTTGGAGTCTAGAGTCTGGAGTCTGGAGTCTGGAGTTCAGAGTCTGGAGTTCAGAGTCTGGAGTCTGGAGTCTGGAGTCTGGAGTCTGGAGTTCAGAGTCTGGCATCTGGAGTCTGGAGTCAGAGTCTGGAGTGTGGAGTGTGGAGTTTGGAGTCTAGAGTCTAGAGTTTGGAGTCTAGAGTCCAGAGTCTGGAGTTTGGAGTCTGGAATCTGGTGTCTGGTGTCTGGAGTCTGGAGTCAGAGTGTAGAGTTTGGAGTCTGGAGTTTGGAGTCTGGAGTTTGGAGTCTGGAGTCTGGAGTCTAGAGATCAGAGTCTAGAGTTTGGAGTCTGGAGTTTGGAGTCTGTAGTCTGTAGTCAGGAGTTCAGAGTCTGGAATCTGGAGTCTGGAGTCTGGAGTCTGGAGTCCAGCTGGAGTCAGATTTTGGAGTTTGGAGTCTGGAGTCTGGGGTTCAGAGTCTGGAGTCAGAGTCTGGAGTTTGGAGTCTGGAGTCTGGAGTCTGGAATCTGGAGTTTGGAGTCTGGAGTCTGGAGTTCAGATTCTGGAGTTTGGAGTCTGGAGTTTGGAGTTTGGAGTCTAGAGTCTAGAGTTTGGAGTCTAGAGTCCAGAGTCTGGAGTCTGGAGTTCGGAATCTGGAGTCTGGAGTCTGGAGTTTGGAGCCTGGAATCTAGAGTTTGGAGTCTAGAGTCTGGAGTTTGGAGTGTGGAGTGTGGAGTGTGGAGTGTGGAGTGTGGAGTGTGGAGTTTGGAGTCTAGAGTGTGGAGTGTGGAGTGTGGAGTGTGGAGTGTGGAGTCTAGAGTCTAGAGTTTGGAGTCTAGAGTCCGGAGTCTGGAGTTTGGAGTCTGGAGTCTGGAGTCTAGAGTTCAGAGTCTAGAGTTCGGAGTCTGGAGTCTGGAGTCTGGAGTTCGGAGTCTGGAATCTGGAATCTGGAGTCTGGAGTCTGGAGTTTGGAGTCTAGAGTCTGGAGTTTGGAGTTTGGAGTGTGGAGTGCGGAGTTTGGAGTCTAGAGTCTAGAGTTTGGAGTCTAGAGTCTGGAGTCTGGAGTTTGGAGTCTGGATTTCGGAGTCTGGAGTCTGGATTTCGGAGTCTGGAATCTGGAGTCCGGAGCTCAGAGTCTGGAGCTCAGAGTCTGGAGTCTGGAGTTCTGAGTCTGGAGTTCTGAGTCTGGAGTCTGGAGTCTGGAGTCTAGAGTTTGGAGTCTAGATCTGGAGTTTGGAGTTTGGAGTGTGGAGTGTGGAGTTTGGAGTCTAGAGTCTAGAGTTTGGAGTCTAGAGTCCAGAGTCTGGAGTCTGGAGTTTGGAGTCTGGAGTCTGGAGTCTGGAGTTTGGAGTTTGGAGTTTGGAGTTTGGAGTGTGGAGTGTGGAGTTTGGAGTCTAGAGTCCAGAGTCTGGAGTCTGGAGTTTGGAGTCTGGAGTCTGGAATCTGGAGTCTGGAGTCTGGAGTCTGGAGTCTGGAGTCTGGAGTCTAGAGTTTGGAGTCCGGAGTCTGGAGTCAGGAGTTTGGAGTTTGGAGTCTGGAGTCTGGAGTCTGGAGTCCAGCTGGAGTCAGAGTTTGGAGTTTGGAGTCTGGAGTCTGGAGTCTGGAATCCAGCTGGAGTCAGAAAAAACAGACAAATTCCAAACATTTTCCAGGGCTGGATGACAGCTGGAAATTAAACTCAAATCCAGATCTTTTCCAGACCATTTTCCAATATTGACCAGCCTGCAGTGCAAGGAGAGAGCGAACGAACACCTCCAGAGATAAGCTTGATCGTGCTATTCCGCTGCATAGTTTTCACAGTAAGATGTTCTTGAAGCTGATAGGGAACTTGCTGACTATAAATTTGTTAGATCGCTGTACATCGTAGTAGAGATCATATTGAGTCGCTGTTGGTTTGAGATAGAGAGCCTGAGGGGAAAAGTCAAAGACAACCGAATGCGATGGGTGTCTGGTATCGAAGCCTAAATGGTGTTGGGATAACCCCCAGCATAACTAACGTCGACGAATGACGACTAGAGTCACTAGACCGACTTGAGACCGACGAGGAAAGCGGCCGGTCACAGTCTCCCAGTTTAAGAAGAGCATCGGGAACGCAGAGGACATTGAAATTATTGAGAGGTACTGGATGACGCCAGCATGTGTGACCGACACTGTCACCCTGCCGGCTTCGGTGGCAAGCCTCTCCTTTATTGTCCTGATCAGTCACCAGTATCTCCTCCTGTCACGACGTTAAACATGTTACCTCAGCCTGCACAAGGGGGAAACTAGCGTCTCCACACGGAATTTGGACCTCAATTCAACTTAACTTCCCTCTCTTCATGATATACACTCTTCACATGCGTCTAAGAAACGATATTTCTCCCTGTGTACGTTGGACAGCAGCAGGGTGATATGCAAAGTAATCCCTATCCTAAGCCTATCTAATGATTTTGTACTTGCTGTTTTTATCCATTTTGCTGAGGCTTGGTCCATACTATAGCCATTGATATTCCTCTTGCATGCTGTGGAGATCTGTCAGCCCCTAATTCGACTTGGTCACGCTTATCGCGCTACCTACCTACTCTGCTACGCATACGCTCCTCACTCGGCCATTTTGGAGCAAATTTTGTTTAGACATCAATAGCTCCCTTTTGTCTTTCTAAAGTTGACCTGGGTACCTTGTAGGTTATTGTCTCTTAGGAGGTTGCTGAGGGTGAGAACATATTCTTACTTGTCCCTCCTTTAGTCCGATCTAACTATATTCTACTTCTACTGGGGCATCCCAGTAGAAATCTGGTTCTATAAATCTAAGGGGGGGTCCCTGACTTAGAAAAAAATATGGTCAGGTAGCCAGGTCAAAAGGAGCAAGGGTCCGAGGTGAACTTCTTTGTCACTGATACCTTGTTTTTTTTCTATATGATTTGGCAGAGTATGAGAAATAGGAAGGATCTATAATCCAAAAGGGAGGGTTACTGGGTTAGGTATAAATATGGTCTGGTAGCCAGGTCAAAAATGATCAGGGGTCCAAGGTGAAATCTTCGGTGATAGATGGCCCCTTCCTTTTCTGTCAAGGGATAAGAAGGATGTATAGTAAGGGGGGAGATGTCCCTGGGTTAGATAAAAAATATGGTCAGGAAGCGAGGTTGAAATGAGCAGGGGTCCGAGGCAAACTTTTTTGTCACTGGTGTCTCCTTCCCTTTCTATATAATTTGGCAGGGTGTTCAGGATGGGAAGCTGTTGGGAGTGGATCTACTTGGATTTACAGCAGGATTGCGGGGTCCCTGGACTAGATAAAAATATCTTCAGGTAGCCATGGTCAAATGAGCAGGGTTCCAAGGCCAACTTTTTTGTCACTGATGCCTCCTTCCTTTTCTGTCTCTGCATGAGTGACAGGAAGGAATAAGAGGACCTATAACCTTTAGGGCAGATGGGGGGTCCCTGGGTTAGATAAAAACATCCTTGGGTAGCCAGCCTCAAATGAACAGGAGTGTAAGGTGAACCTTTTCATCATAGATCCCTCCTTCTTTTTCTGTCTCATCTGGCAGGGTATGAGACAGGGGAAGTTGTTGGGAAGGGATCTACTGTGCTCTACAGGAAGATTGAAGGGGTCCCTGGGTTAGATAAATATATTTTAGATAGACAGTGGGAAATGAACAGGGGTCCGAGGCAAAAATTTTAGTGTACCATGTCTCTTTCCTTTTCTGCTTGACCTATCTTGTACCCTGCTAAGTAATATAGTAAGGAAGGAGCCATCTGTAACCAAAAATCTCGCCTCATACCCCTGTTCATTTTCATCAAGTCTCAGCGTAAATGTACAACGCCACCGATGTCCCAAGAGTCGATCGACGTGTTCAGTGCCCATCCCAGGGACTACCCACATTGGCGGTGGGAATAAGTACTGGTGTTGCCAGGGTGTGTGATTGGAGGGGGGCAGATCCACAAAATGCAACACGTCATTTTGGCCCGCAGGTGACCTCCGTCGAAATGTAGCCGGTGTGCACAGGGGCCGCTTATGTTTCATGGCGTATAATGAAGCGATTTGTCGGTTTCCGTAGCACGTATGCAAGGATTTGTCTGGTCTGGGATCCCCGATCCGCCCGACATCCATTGGGAACGTTCATTCCAGACAGATCAACACATTCTTCTTCAGCCTGTATGTCTGGATAGCTTCAGCAAACGATTTAACGATACGGCGACCTGTTTCTTGAATAGTCACTTGTGTAATTTAATTTAGAAAAAACAGAGACTCACTTTCATTTGTATTTCTCTACCAGTTGTGATGGAGCCTGGCATCAGTAATGGCATCTCTTGGGTTGCCAAAACCCATCTCGCGGACCAATGTAGCCAACCCATTCAATGAGGCCCAATTACTCTCAATGTTCTCGCCGCATGTCCTCCCCACATTCTTTGTCCAGTTGAAAGAGTAATTGTCTGCACACCCTTCGATATGAGCCGCCAGATGGAACTTTGGGACCAGCCAATCAATTCTTGCGTTTTTCAATTGCCGCAACTCCTTTGATGACACGAGAGGCCAATCCATATGTGTGATGCGGCGCTCAAAATCGATGTTGTATTTGCAGGCAATATCATATGACACCACAATTCTTTTTAGCCCGGATTTGACTAGTTGTAGTAGAACATTGACGACTGCAAAGTCTACATTCACGAACCTTGACTCCTGGTTTGCCAGCTCCTTGGATATATATAGGTATTTGTTACTCACCTTTCCCCGATCGCCAGATCCATTGTCCCATGGTGGAAGAAAGCTGCTGAACGACCACATACCCCACAAACAAGTCCGGATGAAGCTTTCTGAGCCGAGTTGTTGAATCTTTTTGCGTCCCCTGATTTATTACCATGACAAGTTATATCCTGGACCTTCTATTAGCATGGATGTCTAAGGAAGAGAGATACACACACCGCCAGTTCATCATCAGCCCCACCTCGTGCTCTACAGTATTCTTTGTAATCCATATTCGGTGCATAAAAAGCATTGTCTCAAAAATAGGATGGATCAACTGCCTCACCACCTCCTTTTTCATTGCAAGAGAAACAATAATTTCCATCAACTGCCATAAATGTGGCATAAATCAAATCTCTGATGAAAATCAGATGTCTGTTAATGAATAATTATAGTTGTAGGCTCTGTACTCACGCATCTGGATCATCATGCCAAATATCAGGGATATTTTTGTCAGGCCATGGGCATGATACACATTGCAACCCCAACTGTGGTGCAGATGTTTTGTTGCCTCTGATTTTCATCAACCCACCGTGCTTGTAAGCCCTTGTTTCTCTCCAATGCTGTTGAATCTGATTGAATGAACAGTATATTTTCTAATTGTAGCATTAGTTAGTTATTTAATTTAAATATATTCATCCCAAGCTCACCGGTAATACATCTGGCTGAACATTGTCAGTGATTCTTTGGAGAGCCATACAAAAATCCCAAGCTGTGGTTTGTGCTACATGTGAAAGCATCTGGAAATGTTTCATCACATGAAATGTAAAGGCCATTCCGGGACGCAGCAAGGTTGCTGTAATCCATCTCAACTGAAATATTTCTTCAGCTAGGCTCCTAAATCCATAGCATCGTCACCATGTTAATTGGACATTATGCAAACCATTTACATCCTTCACACTCATGAGATGATTATGTATTCTTGTGCCACCAGCCAGGCATAATGTATGATCGTGCCCTAACTGTAACACAAGCCCTGCATTGGCGAGTGATGACTCCTTGAAGAAACTGCCATTCCATTGTTTGATTTGATGCAAGGGGGAGTGCAAATGGGCATTCACTACACATGCTGTACAGTGAATTTTGTGGGTGGCACAGTCCACACAGCGATAAAATGGTCCACTGTGTACGGCAGAGACACTGCAATCCAAGGGGCTTGAAGGTTCCTATACCTATTCCTCTCTGTTTAGGGTACCCTAATCTGCCCCTGCCCCCTGTTTAGTGTCCTGATTCGTAACCTAGCCGTGATAGGAACTGATTATGGATCAGAGTCCTACTTGTATGTTGACTTCATCTTGCCATAACTTAAAATTAATGACATAAAAATCTTGAAGGTTACTATCTCAATCAATGCCCCTGTGTGATGTTCATGCACTTGTCATCAAAGAAGACCACGAAATAGGATTCTAGCTCTGATGGTTCAGCTAATGATCTTCATCTGTGCTCAACAGTGGCTGGATGGTTCCTATTTGTCCCCAGGCACCTATGAAGCCAGTAACCGTCCAATGATGGCCAAGTATGACTCCACTGGACTGAGTCGATGAGCACAGGAAGTGACTTTGATGCATGGGACTCTGGTCTATTCTCGTTTACAGAAGGGATAGAAGCGAGTCTAGAAGGTGCGAGCATCACATGGGTGGCTCATTTTCCAGTATAAGAGGTCCTTTGTATTTCCAGACACAAGTATTTGATCCCCATCAAGTTCGTTAGCTTCAATATATGAAGCTCATAATACATAATACTCTTGTTTGCCTTATCAATTTGGACTACGAGGGTATTAGACGTTTATAAAGGCAAACGTCATGGACCAGGCTGTAGGCGGAATTATTTTTGTATGTGTGAAATGGAAAGACATATCATGCTTTCTACTCACACTATAATTATTAGCACACCAAATGTAGCCTCCTTCATAATTGCTTATAGTACATGAACATTATCTCCTAATAAATGGTCTATCCATATTAATCAATTTACAAAACAGTGCTCTTTCTCTACGATATCCTATTAATGCTGCTGAATGAGATCAAATACGTATTGGCCAAGAGAATTCGATTAGGCGGCATACTATATCTCATCGTTCGCTATTGTCGTGTCATACAGTACAGTTTAATTATGGCCTCACAATTCAATCAAGCAGTTCCCATAACAGTAAGTATCCAGAGTCATGAATATGCTTATCCATGCTATCCAGTCGCGGCAATAAATCGATATCTCGGGGTGACATAGAACTTACAGAAAGGTGTACAGGAATGCTAATGCTCCGATTCTTTTGGAAGGATTGTCCATTTCACGGGCTTTGTTGCAGATTTTACTTTTCTAGGTTGGCGGGCCTATTTTCCTTTCGCTAATTAAAATGCTTTCTAACAGATCACTGAGCAGTCCTCGAACTAGTAAGAGTC
Source organism: Sphaerobolus stellatus SS14 (assembly GCA_000827215.1). Classification (NCBI taxonomy): domain Eukaryota; kingdom Fungi; phylum Basidiomycota; class Agaricomycetes; order Geastrales; family Sphaerobolaceae; genus Sphaerobolus; species Sphaerobolus stellatus. Next base: position 86,815 of record KN837360.1, on the reverse strand, counting down.
TACACTTTGAGTAATAGGAACCTCCGCTTGTCATCTCTCTTAGGGACCTGCTTTCTCCTAATCATAATATGTGATGCTGTGGTACATGATTGCAGTTCATTTTACGCTGCCAATGGTGCAGGAAACTAACTCGTAATCAAAGGGGAACGTCATTGGTTGGAACACAAGCTGTTCTAATTATTTAACTAGGCAAGATGTACTCGCTTTCCGGAAAGTGCATTTCGATTAAACAGCGTCAGTATTTGTGGTAACTGACATAAATTCAGCTTCGGTGAGGAAAGATCTCTTTTTTCACACATAGAATCTAACGAAACCATCACGTCATGTGCATAGTTAAGGCTCAGTACTATTCAACCATTATTTACGAAGCTAGGGTTTTTTTCTGCGACAATGTGGTATCTTTATAATCACCATCGCTTAGCAAGGAGCACGGATCAGCATTATGAATCCATAGCCACTGTTTGCCTCTCGCAAGGTGAGTGCTAGTAGTTTCCTCTTTCGTTGAAAACGTGAAATTAATCCTTTTATCTTACGTATTCACGCTGGTAAGTCCATCCCTAACATCAATATCATAATGTATTTACTAATGATATCACGCATATCCAGCTCTTATGCCCTCTCTTTCTATCTCCTACATCACGTCGAAGCCATTATTGAACCATAGCCAGTGTAACACAACTTCAAGGTGTCTGCAAGATCTCATGGTTGGGTACTTGAGCGGAATAAAGCAACTATTATAATTCTCTGAGTTTCAGTCTATCACTAGTTGCTATAATAATTAATTGATTTTCTCGCTCTAAACCAGGATGCCTAATTTATCAAAGTAAGTCCTTGAAGGAAGCTGTTGGTGTAAATTCATTAGCTTTGATGATGTGTATATCATTGCCTGTCTGCAGGCCATTCTGAAGACAATATCAATCCTGGACGTGCTTGATAGCTGGATCGATGGAATTCCTCCACGCCCAACACCCCAACGATTTAGAAACTTGGCTTTCCGCGATTATGGGAAAAGGTTGGAAGAGGACCTTACCCAAACTCATTTAATGGTCTGAGTTGATGTTGACTTGCTCTCCAGAACTTGACAGAGCTTTTGAGGAAGTTGCTGCCAGTATCTCTATATGACGCTATTCCCCTGATTCAGCCCAATATTGCGACTTCTTTTGACTCTTTCCAAAGAGTAGATTATGGAACGGGGCACGACGTAGCTTTTGTGCCTTTCTTGTGCTGCCTTAGCAGACTCGTCTTTGTTCGTATCTGAACCAGCAGAGGGACGTCGGATTGTACTGTGCATATTTGAGGGCTTCGCTCATTTGATGTTTGTTCACCGAAAGACGACTAATTAGAGCGCTTCTAGATATCTGAGATTGGTTTGGAGACTTCAGGATGTCTGCAGGCTGGAACCAGCAGGTAATATTCTCTTTGAAATAAACTGACATACAATCGTGTTTGAATGGCTGTCACAGAGCACTTTCTTCTCTGATGACATGGAGATAAAATAATCTGAAGAAAACCACTGGTGTTTCTGCGCATGTGAGTTAACTTTAGTATTCTTCGAAAAGCGTAAGGCTTATTTTCATGAATATTCAGAGCCTTACGGGCATCATGGGTCTATCTTACTGTTTTCATTATCATTTACTCTTTACGAGCTGCTCATTGCTCGGCTCAATTGTTTAGATTCAAGTGACATGGTGATCAGTGAGTCCCTTCTCACTTAAAGTACTTGATCAAGGGTTGGCTCTCAGGAATGCGAATCATTGCACAGCATCCAAGCAATGGAATCTCGATCTGAAGTGAGTTGAAAAGACTGCTGAAATTGAGTGGTCTCTGATTAGTCTATCACAACCCTATAGCACCGGTCTTGATGTTGTTGAGTCCTATGAAAAGGGCCGAATGAAACCTATGATGCAGGTTATGTAAAGAATAGCATGTGCTGCTTATTTGATGAAGTCTCCATCTTGCTTAGACGAATCCATCCAATCCACATTAATAACAATGACAGGCCAGTAATTGCACACGAAAGACTCGTTAGGGGCAGGTAGAAAACTCATCTAACTTACGTTAATAAGTCTGCCTGCTGACACAATGAATGACATGTTCGGCGCAGCTGCCGCTAGTGGGAGCATCGCCTTGTTACGAAGAATGACTTCGAACCACCTTGGAGATCTCCACTGCCATCCAATGCATAAAGAATGCAACTTAATAGTAGCTACATACCATATGTAAGCTTATCGAGTTATTGACCAACTCGGAGCTGAGAATAAACTGGCAATTCTTCAACTTTAGCTGGACCTATCAACGCTACTTAATCCACGGACTATAGCAGCTCAGCGTCCATTCTTGAAATAGCTTTGCTCCTATTGACATGAAACCGTAATAAAATCTCATGTGCATAAGCGGTCATACTTCATGATTATGTCATTTATGAGGATATAGTGAGTCTCTCTGAATGGTTCTTCTAGAACTCAAAGAGTTGGAATTAACTCAGTATTAATGCAAATAATAATATTAATTAGCAGAGTAGCTGAATTGATGGAGTAAGTGTTGAAATTCATGCTGTTGTCAATGCCTGGATAATACTAGAGAACGAGAATCTTGGTTTCACAATTGCAATAGGCATATCCGCCATTTTTAACCTGACCATCGAAACTCTGAACACATGATCAGCGGCCAGGTACACAGGAGCAGAAGACCTCTACAGTGTAAAGGGTCGAAGGGCCTCAGCCCCTCCGGCCTTAACCCATTGGCATGCAATGACCTCTACAGTGTAAAGGGTCGAAGGGCCTCAGCCCCTCCGGCCTTAACCCATTGGCATGCAATAGCTTATTGAAAAAAGCCGTATAAGTGTTTTGACTTTCCGCACTCATTAGAACTGCCTCCATTTTGCTGCTTCGCCCAGTTTATGGCTCCATTAGGCAACTATCCATATTCAGCCTTTCTTCTTGACTGTTGACACCAGGTGCTCATTGCCATATCCTTAGAAGTCTGCCCCCAGATACTGTCAATGTCCATTTCTAAATATTACATGCCATGCAAAAAAAAAAAAAAAAAAAAAACCAACTCGAGCCCAACTGACCAATATCCCAGTCACAGCTTACTCGTAGTACATAATTAATCACTTGTATTGCCATGCTTTCTCACAATATCCCAGTCACAGCTCACTTGTAGTAAATTATTTGACACTCTATGTAGGGTCTTACCAGGTACGGAAAACAGTGCATCCTATTTGGGAGGTTGACATCAGCTCAGATACTCCTACTACAGAATGGAAGGAAATATATTTCTCTGCGAACAGAGTGGTCAACACGGACTGTCACACTCATATAGTCGGACAGATCAACGAGATCGTCCCCCTCGGGGAACGCTCGGTGCCGGAGCCGGTCGCTTAGGTAATATCAACGAGACGTCAACTCGTTGATCAACCGACCCAAAATACATTACAGCCGTTTCAGGTACCGATGGCGAAGTCTCATAATCACGTGACTCTGCACAAAAATAAATCC
>KN837359.1:129920-160238 GCA_000827215.1 Sphaerobolus stellatus SS14 | reverse complement strand
AGAATTTGGGGTCGTAAGTGGGCGGGAGGTCAAACCAACGATTAGGACGGAACCTTAAAGACGTAAGAATATGGTTTGATAAGAGTATGGGGAGTTAAGCATACTCATCCTCATCCGGACCCCAGGTACCGGGGTAGGTATTAGCGGTACGTATCTGCAAAAGTCGATGAATTCAAGCTTCTCCGAGAGCAACATGATTTAATTACAAAAATATACAGTATTGTTCCTTTAGGGATGAAATATCCATCGACCCAGTTGCCCTTGACAGCCTTTCGGAGAGTCATAGGGACAGAGGGAAGGATTCATATTGTGGATTTTCTATAAGATTGCAATGTGAATATATTGATGGAAATATGCTTACACAATACTGTTGAGTAACTTAAATCCTTTAATGTATTGTAATTAGGCCGATGATTATCTGCTACAGCTGGCAAAACTTCAGCACGGAGGCGTTCTTGGTACTCTGGACGCGTGGCCAAAAGCCATAATGTCCAGGTAAAACCGCCGGCGGCTGTCTAACAATTGAGAGGGAATATTAAAATGTGACATAATTAAAATCATGGAAAGATATAACTTACAGCATAACCTCCAAGGAAAGTGAGCTGAAATATGTTATGGCATGTATCAGTAAGTTAATGCACGTTCAGTTCATCCGATTGTCATGCATACAGCATGTTCCAGTAAGTCTTGGTCAGCCATCTTGTATCCATCTTCAGTACCATTCAATCGGGCTCTGGGATTATTGCAACCAATATTAGACTCGGACCTGAGATTGTCGCTAGATCACACTCGCTTTATCAATAAATTCATGATGTCCTTTTTCGTCTCCGAAGTCTTCACGTCGGCTTCCCGTAGTTTCTCTACAAGCATCGCCTTTGCCACATCCATTACATGATGGACGCATTCGATAATTGTATGAAGATCTCCTATAGAATAGCATAGGATGGGATGGAAATGGACGAGATAGAGACGTCTCGTGCCCACCTGCTGAGTTAAAGAGGAGAAAATTGAATGTCACGTGAAATGCTTCCGTGCCTATGACGCGTGCATGTCACGTGTCTTGTTAAGGCTTGTTCGTCACCGCTTTCCTCCGACTCCCCGCAGATATTCTGTTCTGTCCAGTTCTTATTCCGGAAACTCAGTTATATGTAAGTACAGATTAAAAAGTCCGGTGTTTGGTATCATTTATTTAGCAGTGACATATATATAAAGCGAAGGTAGGCTATTCCGCTGTGGACCCACTTCTTTTAGAACACTGAAGGCGTTTTATCGGTCATGTGCTCCTAAAGGAAGCGAGCTGAATATAATACTCTATAAAGTACGTATACCAGCAAACGCGGTATCCACTAGACTCACCATCATGCTCTTAGGACCTCTGAAACTCATGCGCTGGGCCCAATATGTTGCCGTCGTATTAGGTGCTATCGGCCTCGAAAATCCTTTGAATGGATCCTCAGATTCCTATCCGTTGGGTACACCCAAGAGTGATGCCGTAGATCACGTTAATCCGTAAATCATTTCCGTCCGTTATGCATTCTCGTGAATGACTTCCTCCAGGATGATCGGCAACGGTGGAGACAGCCCTAATGGCTCAGGCGGAATGATTCCCTCTACTGGTTCGTATTTTCTAAGCTTTATTTCATGTTTAATAACCTGTTTTGACAGCACCCCCATTTGCGATGACACGCTGGGTCGCCCAAACGCGTCAGAATTTCGTGTCCGTAACACCTTACAATTTAACGGACACAAAAATTCATGGATTTCAAGGAACGCATCAACCAGCCATATGGATGGGTATGTCAATTCTATTCTTTTCTATGGAAGGTATTAATTGGTTTGAAGGTGAATCCGGACAGGTTGTCGTAGCGCCAGGTGTAGGGAAGGTTACTCCTTCTTTCGAGGAGCGAGGAATTCCCTTCTCTCATAACGATGAAGTCGCGACTGCGTCTTATTATAGTGTAAAGATGCGTCCGGAGACGGGTGGCGTGATCCATGGGGAGCATGCTTCTAGTGGGTCCCGTGTGCTCTGTGACATTACGAAGTTTACTAACACTTAATTAGCTTCTCGTGTTGGTCACCTGCGTTTTACCTTTACCGATGTTTCCAGTCCACACGTCGTTTTACAAGTAACTCGGAACTCCATAGTGAGCAACAATGAATCACGCATCCAAGTGAACATCGGCGATGTCGCTATTCTCCCCGATCGTCAAGAAATCACAGGGCGCAACCCCGAAAGACAAGATGACATATTGGGTCCCTTCAAAGCGGAACACTTTGCTGGGTATTTTGTGGCACGATTCTCCGAACCATTTGAATCATGGGGCACTGCCACTAACGATACCCTTCATGAAGGTGAAACTTCGCGTACCGACGAACAAGTGATGGGGTACGCTCGATTTCGCCAGAACACGACCACGGTTGACGTCAGGGTTGGCGTTTCATTCATCTCTATCGAACAAGCACGGAAGAATTTGGACAATGAAATTCCAGATGGAACGTCGCTAGAGAAGACTGCCTATCAAACTCGCCAAACTTGGGCGGAAAAGTTGGACAGGGTTCAGATTGAGGGTGCAACCGACGATCAGAAAACCATTTTCTACACGGGATTTTATCATACGTTGCAATATCCCTATGAGCAAGACGAGGATGGCCAGTATTATAGTGGCTATGATGACAAGGTACCGCGTTATTATTTTAGCTATAGCGATATGAGCTAATTGAATATTACATCAGGTTCATAATGGCACCAGCTACACGGGATACTCCATATGGGATACATTTAGAGCAGAGGCAGGCTTCATTAGTTTGCCCTAGAATATATTTTACTAATTCTTTTTTAGTGGGCATGGGAAATCCTGTTCGTCCCCGAACGGATTCCGGGCATGGTTACATCTATGCTGCAAGATTATCAAGAGGTGCCCAAATACCGTCTCTCATTCGACATGTGATATTTATATGATATTCAGGGTGGATGGCTTCCTATGTGGAAAAACATCGTCGAAACGAATATCATGGCATGTTATTTAAAATGATATCGTTTGGCCTTCCCATTAATCCCTTGTATTTAGGTCGGAACTCATGTCGACTCCCTGATCGCAGAAGCGATGATCAAAGGCGTCACAGGGTTCGACAGGGAGCTTGCATACGAGGCTGTTTATAAAGATGCTACAGTGTAGGTTCACAGGTTATCTCTGAATATCTTCCCATGTTTAATTTCTCTCTTAGCCCGCCTGTTAACGACACAACTACACAGTGAGTTTATGCAGATATCGCTATGATATGGTCTGAAGCTTTTAGAAAGATATGCCGATCGTGAAGAAGGCACCGGTGTCGAGGCTAGGGCTGGCCTGACTCTTTATGCAGTTACGGGTTATGTGGGATCTGATACGCATACCGAGGCTGGTTCAAGGACATTGGACTATGCCTGTGAGTGTTTCCTAATAATATATCTTTGCATCATCGTTGATGTTTACTTGTCAAGTCGATGATTATGCCGTCGCTGTCGTTGCTCGCGAAACAGGACATGACGACGTGGCAGATTTCCTCTTCGATAGGTCCAAAAACTACCAGAAGATTTTCAATAATGATACCGGATTCATGGAGGCGAGGTTTAGCAATGGAAGTTGGGCAGGTGAGGATGCTGGATGGACGGAAGGGGATAAATGGGCGTATACCTTTGATGTTATCCATGACGTTGATGGATTGTGAGGCATTCTACAGATACGTGAAACGGTCGAGTGTTAACCTTTGGCTAGAATCGCGCTGAAAGGCGGGAAAGAACCTTTTGTTGAATTTTTGGATGAACATTTTAATGGAGGTATGTTAGTTTGGCACACTATCCATCCTCTAGCTTATACCGCAGTTTTCAGGTCATAATGATCACACTAACGAGCCATCGCATCATATTCCATATTTATACGCTATGGCCGGGGTACCTTCGAAGGGCCAACCTTTGATCCGCTCCATAGGTTTTACCGACTACAATGCTACCGTTGATGGCCTTGCAGGGGTACGTAAACTCTTTTTATGACTTAACGATTATCTGTCCGAACCTGATGATTCGCAGAACGAAGATTGCGGACAGATGAGCGCTTGGTACCTTTTCTCCGCCTTAGGTTTCTACCCTGTGAATCCCTCAAGCCTCAACTACGTCGTTGGAAGTCCCTTCTTTGAAAACATTACCATTAACTTGCCTGGAGTTTCAAAGCCTTTAGTCATTCGTGCGCCAGGGGCATCGACTAAGCCATATGTCAAGTCATTGACAGTGAACGGCAAACCGATTTCGGAGCCCATTTTAACCCATGATCAGATTGCCAATGGTGGTGAGATTGTTTTTAGTATGAGTGATGTACCTGAGGAGTGGGGATCTTTTAGCCCTGTCGCCCATGAAGAGTTGTAATTTGTTCATTTTTATGGCATGTCTGAATGATTAGTACGTATTTAATTACGGACTGTATGGATATTGGATTGAACCTATGACATGCATGAATAAGAATGACGAGTTAACAGATGCATACGTTGGTTGAGCGGCCCGACGGACCGGTCTACGCTGACAAACGCAACTTTGTCAGCTTTCTCTCCATGCCGTTGCTGTCACGGTAAGTTAGTCTCGATGCGTTCCATCTTGCTTCAATTCGTGTTTCTTATCTGTACTTCTCTAAAGCTCGTTTGATCCTTTGCTCGCCGTCTTTACGGGTGGCCTGGCCTACTACCTGTCCGAAACCAATCCCCGGACGGCACCGCCGCCAAACGAGACACTTCGCCAGCTATTGTTATGGAAGCAGGACAAATGGAGGAAAGAAAGAGATGCTAGAGATGCAGCGCTTGAAAGTGGTGTGGTGGACTCAGCTGGCAAGGTTGGAAATGTTTAGAGGTGGGTTTGCTTTGCTGCGCGCCGTTGCTTTTGACTTGAACTCCTATTCTCAGCTCCAAGTTTCTGTTCACTGGTCTTAAAAGAATAAAATATGATATCACTCAACGTCTTGGCGTGCCATCTGGTAGGGATGCTCACGCCCTTATAACTGATCTGTGACACTGCCTCCATTTCCGGCTGGAGCAGAGCTCTTCAGCACCTGGCTGGGAATTGAAATGAACGGATACGTACTCGTATTCGATCCATTCGCCTTACCTGCTGGTTTTCTTCACCTGGAATTCCGTGCGTTGCGACAAGTGATCGTCACATCTGACATCGTCGCTTCTTTGTCAGGCGTTTTCGGAATTGCGACATTCGCATAGGGAATTAGATTGTACTGAGCTATACTGGAATAATCAAGTGGCATTCTCGACTATTCCATGGAGACTCCTTATGGTTGGATCATCTCTCAGGTGTTCAGTGGAAAGGAAAGATTGCCTCGACCTTCTTGCGCATTTTTTTGCTCTTAATGTTGTGGTGAACATTACATAACCAACGTCTGGAACTCCAACTCCAACTTCCTTTCGAGCCGCACATTGATCCCCGACACAATTGTTTTTCACACGATCAAAGCTTTCTACCATGAATCAAACAATAAAAGACTCCGCGTCCTTCGACCGTCAAAACGCAAATTGACAATACTCTAGAGTGGCCTGCGTCCCGGACGTGGTTTGACCATCGCCATGCCAACAGCGTGGAAGGAAGGAGAGAAAGGAAAGAAAACAAGCATTGTCACATAATGAGGCCAATTTCCTCTCGATGGTACAAAACCCCCAGGCATTCCCGCATCGTTTTCACCAAAACATATCTCTTTCCTTACTCCTCCGTTTTCATTTTTCACTCACGCTTTCTTGTATACTTACTATCTCTCGTCTATTCCCTTAAACTTATAATGACATTACGCGCTGGAAGAGACTACATCATATCGGAAGACGGTTCGTATGCTTATGCTGCGCCGAAGGAAGACTGGAGACGGTATGTCGATCAACGATCACATCGCATAACTTCTTACCAAATTCTTCGCCTCGTAGTCATCTCAAGTCTCCCCCTAGGCCTACAGGACGGACTGTTGCGCCAAAGGACGTCTTTCCCGACTATAACAAAGTCGTGACGCAAAATGGCTGGACCCATTTAATGTGAGCATTTATTGTCTCTCCTGTTTGCAATTCAAACTAATAGGTCTTGCAGCGATCACACACGACACGACCGCGACACACCTAGAAGTTCCTCCTCTGCAAGATACCACGGCAATGATTCAGATAGCGACGAAGAAATCCTCGCTTCCCCTTCCGACCGTTCTGCATATCGCGCTGCCACACGTTCTGCCCGCGCTCTAGCGCCTTATTCCAAAGACCTTTCAAGGGCGACGAGATACCCTACCCTCATTCACTCTAGCTCCACCGCTTCCTCAAGCAGCGTCCCCACCTCCGACTTCAACACATTCACTTATCCCGTCGGCCGGACCATCTACTCAAACACCACTCGTAGCGTTACTGGGCCTTGTGCGCCGGGATCCAAGCGTCCTATCGCCCGTCCCTCAATCGCCTTCCTCGTCAGCACATTCCCAGTCGACCTCGTCCCTCATCGTAGGGTCTTCCCTCCCGCCTCGCAATGCCACGCGCAGAATGCCATCTGGGCCGCGATGCGCCCGAGGTTGACTCCAGCGTTTCTTCAACATTTCCTCAATTATGTTCACCCGGGAATTGAGCATGCAAATGATATCGAGCCGCCCACAGTGCCAGCATACGCAATGAATGCTCCTCAATGCCCTTATGTCGATCCGAGGACTGGTGAACGCTGCACCTTTATTCATAAGAAGAAAGTTCGCAAGACTTTACGTTCTCGTCTTGCTCCTGCCCCCTGTGACAATTGGGGCATGCTCAGGCATTACGTCGTCCAACATGCAATCGCAGAAGTTAAAGAGCAACTCCTCGGAACAATGGGTCTCTTCCAGGGAAGCATCGTCGCTGATATACACAGCTTCAAGACATGGGGAGCCGGCCTATTCGGATGTCATCTTTGTTGGTCACTCCATGAGTGTGCGGAAGAGTTGGATAAACATTTGAGGGATGTGCATGTTGAGGATAGCGTGAAGATGCATCCATCTATGCCGCCGCCGGTGCAGCAGAAGGATGAGGCGGCGGCGTATTTGGAGGAGATTGGGGAGTATGATGTCGGTCAGGGGTGGCTTTTTGAGTAGGAGTGAAAACTAAATTGACGAGCATCGCGAACGACAACCACGACATTCCTTTATCTTTCCCCCCCCCTATCTCTCCATTCCGTATCATGTAATATGCTGGTCATCATGATGTATCTCTCGGGTCTCTTGTATCGTTACTAGAAATGTTTTTAATATACTAATGTATGCATAATTTTTTGGGCTCCAATAAATCTACTTGTACGGATTGTGCGCGTGCTTTTTATAATCTGAATTCCTTGTGTGCTTCGATTATGCTGCTCGCAACAAATGAAGACTCATTATATTGATTGCAGTGTCCGCCCCATCCAAGTTCCTACAGAAAGTTAGCGGAAACGTCGAGGAAAGTATCATGGCTAAATGAATTCAGAACCACCTGGTTTAAACAGCAAGCTTCGAAGCTTGACGTTGAGCACTAACACCTTACAGACAAACCCGCTGTTCAAAATCTATTAACTAGGCTCAAATGGGACAGACGACTATATTATCATATCATCTCTACAATTAAAATATACTCCAGGATTCACAGTTACGAGTAAGTCTGGAGGCAAATATTTACTTATGAAGCTGAGTCAGTCGACCTGGCCCATGGAGACGACGAGCAGAAGGTGTCGGGCGCAAAAACATTGACGGAAGCCGCGCCGTGATGATGCCCGGTTGCCGGACATCGAGGACGCCCGGTGACCTGTTCGAGACACGTCTCCCACGGCCTGGAGACTACAATCTTCCTATAGTCGTGGGCTTACTCAGTTTCTTATTCTCTTGATTTGACATTTCTTACCTGGCTCCACCGCATTCCGTGGTATTATGCCCGGCGCGATTACCGATCACCTTAGCCTAGGAGTACACACGTGTTCTCCTAGTCTAAGTAGGTTATATATTGTGGTGTATTGGGTGATGGACATACTCGAATAACCTTCAAGGAACGATGCCTTTGATCTGCATTGTTTGTTTTGTATAGAACCCAACTGATGCCCACGAAGAAGCAATGAAGAAGTTTATAAAGGTCCGTAGATACCGCCGCCGATGTAAGTAGGACCTCCCGGTATGTGCTCCTGCCTCTGTAGCCCCATAGTAGCTAAATGCAGACTTTATAGAACTTGGTTGTTCCGTTGTCGAGGACCGCCGAACCTGCGATGTCCCGAACGATAACACGTTCAATTCCTAACCAGCTGGCCTATGATGCCATCTTACCTCAGCATTCTCCTCAACACAGGAACTGCATGGAGATCAATTAGCGTGCTGTTCTTTAGCGTGTTCCTTCACGAATAGGACACTGTTTTGTAGTGTCATACATACGTTTAATACGAGTGGTCCATTTCGTGCGTTGCTCGTCATGCATCAGTGTACACCCTAACTAACGCTTCCACTTTCTCTCTGCAGTATCGCGGTCTCGTCGCATTCTACTACACAGCTTGGACCTAAGCACGTGGGTGCATCAAGGAGGCTCAATTTGCTATACAAATACGACTTCCCGACTCCATCGCCGTCCATCGCAATGCCGAACCTAGTCAAACCCGCCATGCAAACGGAGCCTTCATTATCGATCCTACAAATCTGATGCATAATGCGCTCGCTTTGTGCATTCCAAACGAGCTCCTTAAGGCTCCATCTCGTGGTCCATGTTGACCATCAGGCTGAGGTTGCCTCGAGTTCCCCTCCAGCATCTTATCGCACAGAGCTTGCTGAAACAGTTTCGGCTCCGGTGGCTGCAAGTTGTTGGTCCTGACTAGCTTATACTATATTATATCGTCTTCGGCACGACATATCATATCGTGTTGTTACGAACCTCGACGCAATTTCCTGTACGCGGTAACAGGCGAATATCCTCCCGACGCATGTATTCTCCTGCAATTCTGCTCGGGATACCACGGACATCATGCACATTGCTGTATTCGGCCTCGCTTCAGGAATAGGAACAGTTGATATGCAGGATCTCCTCGTCTAATCGCGAACACGAGCATACCTACGGTCGAGAGACGACGTACTTTATCGCTGTCACGGCCGACTATTTCCTCTCAGGCGTCACAGGAAGCTCCTTTGCGATGGTTCAAGCTCGCTGTCAAGCCGACAAATGCGTGCTGACAATTGAACATACCCATGTACCCTACCAGTCGCTCCTATCAGCCCTAGGTCGATGATACGTAATCAGCAAAGCCTTCGCATTTGGTCCATTCTGCGACATTAGCTTATACTCAGAGTTAGCTATAGTGCGCAACATCAATGCTGATCAAGCTCAGAGATGATGTCTTCAAGGCCTTCGAGACCAGCCGATCCATCAACGTCATCTTCATGCCTATGTCATCTTATCGAACTTTCACGTCCCACGATACTCCACCATCTTTGTCGGCATTGTACTGGCGCGATATGGATCTATTGCAACCGACTACCGTCTCCATATGGCTTCCACGACCTCACATACAACGACCCTGACTGACCTCTCTCAAAGCAACGACACATCGATGCTTCAAGCTGTCCAGCGGTCTCGGCTTCCAATCGCTTCTTTCGTCCCAGCTCTAGTCAAACCAAAGCTTGAAGCTCTCTCATCTCAACGATCCATTTAGACACCAAACGACCTCTAAGCTGTGGATCGTAACCGGCCAGTCAGGATGCTGTTCTTTTGGTGGGCCTAGAATTGCACATGGTCGATCATTCAATTCATACATACATTCACGTCGTCTTCCAGAGGAGTCCGTGCAGCCGTCAACCTCTGTCAGCAGTTCGAGTTTCCGCCAAATAGGTTTGGGGGCCTCCCTTTGGCCCTTCACCGGGCGCTTGCGGTGTCCGGCGGCCCGGTGCTTCCCGAAAAGGGAAACTGGGCTAGAATCGAATCAAATTCCTTCAAGTTTCATCAGTATCATATGCACCTTTTCAGTTCAGCTGTAGTGACAGAATGAACCGTCGGGGAGCTTGTTGTCACGGCGGCTTCAATTCTCTATCGAGCCATGGATTTCGTTCGTGATGGTTCAAATGACTGCTAGTGTTGACCGGCGAATTACGAGTCTACCTATCACATTTATACACCGCTTATTCGATGTCCACGCCGCCGCCGCCTCATCTTTTCATCGACTTTGGCTTCTGGTTGGACAACGACGTGGATACAATTCATCTATGGTGTTATAATCGCGGCAGGAATGGAACATAGCTCCTTGATGTGTCGACTCCTCGTCAGTAACATCTGCGTCACATCAGATCAAGCTTCGTCTTCGGCGCAATGTACATTCAACCGCAGCTTATTCCATCGTCTTCCGAACTACTATCAGATACTCAGCTTTCTCATCGACGACATCTTCACCCACAGCAAAACTTATATTCCTCAAACTCTCCATATCCGAAGAAACTCTTCGAAACCCCTTGCTCACGAATATTCCCTGAACCTTCTTCAGTACTCCAGCTCGTAATATCATCTGTAACGCAAATAAACAGTACTTACGGAGAGCGAGATGGGAGTAGTGGAAACGTGATAGAGCTAGATTGCCTAATAGATCATGAGTTAATAAACTTCTCTCCATCCATAACGCCATAATACTGAACCGATCATATCGCCCATTATGTATAAATTTGAAAAGCCACTAGTAGTACCCCATAAACCACAGAGTTCGCCCTCTCAGGTTCTGTCGAGCCCATACGGGCTTCCGCTTATTTCCTAGGAAATCAGTCTTCCGGCGTGACTTGGTGTTGGTGTTGATGTTTAGGGAAGGGATGGACGGCATTGATGCTCCTGAGGAAAAAAAGGACGGTAGATGTGATTAACTACTTGTGGTAACCGTTCGGTCAGGGTGGGCGCTTGACCGAGAGGTTGACGCTCGAACCGAAAGATTCCTTGGTCTTAATAGTCAATTAAAAGACGAATATATGCAAATATTTAGACTGATATTGGAAGGAAATAAGTAGACAATATTATATGGGTAGGTAAATTGATTGGCATTTTCTGTCTTATCCCCGTGTTCAGGCTGAATGACGCGTACGTGCGAGGTCCTCACTCACACTCCTGTAACTAGCTTGGCTTGGCTTCTATAGTTGTAGATTCACCTAGTAGACTCTATTCAGTGCTCAGGTCGCTATATTCAATATGAGGCTTCACACTCTTATATATATTCTAGCATACACCCAATTGCCACATTATTAGTACTCAACCCTCCACTGTGTAGCTACTACTATTAGTCGACAACCTTGAGTTCGTTCTCGAATATTTGAGCTAACGTCGCAAAAGCATATGAACATTTCACTGATATTACTTCAAATTGCCTCAGGTTACCCATATGACGAAACATGTCATCGCGAACGATTCGACCACCATATAGCCAGGGGACCTAGTATCCAACGTTATCTCGCAGCATCGCCATACAGCTAGAATATTACTCTTTTCGAAGTACGAACCTTGATAAACCACAAATTAGTTACCTTAAAGAGTATAGCATACACAGGGAGGAGCCATCAGCACGCACGGTATAAATTCGAAGAAAAGGAGACGCGTCACCTAGGTTGACGCGTCCTCTTCAATCCTAACCATGAACTCCTTCGTCTCTCGCTATACTTCGAACGCAGAACTCACCAGTCTCGAGACTGACGGATTGGAAAGTGAGGTATCCAGTAACTCTTGGGGCTCCGCCGCAGGCTTTGGGAACCTTGATGCTAGAGGTCTCCAGCACTTCGACGTGCCCTCGGTACAAGAGGTCTGTATCGCCACTAAATAATTCCTACAATCACTGACTACACGTTATATTTTATAGCCTACTGAATTCCTTAAATTGCATACCGACGATCACGCTGACCCATCGTGCAAAATAAAGATCAAGCACGGGACTACGACGCTCGCCTTTCGGTTCCAAGGCGGCATAATCGTCGCGGTCGATTCTCGCGCATCTATGGGGTCGTTTATAGGTATGCGTGCTTCCATATCCTTCACCCTTTAGACTCTTTGTAATGAGTTTTTTTTTTTCAGCATCCGGCACCGTTAAGAAGGTTATTGAAATCAACAAACAATTACTGGGTACGATGGCAGGTGGTGCCGGTAAGTCATCCCTAGACTTTTAATGGGGATAACATTGTGTTGATGATAACTAAATGAATTGCAAGCTGACTGTCAATATTGGGAGACGTACTTGGGTATGCATTGTCGTCTCCATGAGTTACGAAACGGTGAAAGGATCTCCGTGGCTGCTGCCAGTAAATACCTGAGCAACCTCGTGTATAGCTACAAGGGTATGGGTCTCAGTATGGTAAGCAACTCGCTATCGCTTTCTCATGCATATCACAACGACTGAGTTCTATTGATAGGGAACTATGATATGCGGCTGGGATAAAACTGTAAGTCAAGTTATCTACTGTTCAGACTTTTTGGTAACTAACTTCATGTCATTCAGGGATCAGCTCTATATTACGTCGACGCAGACGGAACCCGGCTCAAGGGCGATATTTTCTCGGTTGGATCTGGTAGCACCTTCGCCTATGGCGTGTTGGATCAAGGCTATCGCTGGGATCTCACCGATGAAGAGGCACAAGACTTAGGAAGACATAGCATATATGCAGCTGGTCACCGTGATGCGTATTCGGGAAACTCGTGCAATCTTTATCAGGTTAAGGAAGATGGATGGGAATTTATTGGTATGTTTCAGCTTATTTGATTATTATTATTAGCTTATCCGATGTCTTTAGGTAATTATGATTTGTCGAAGCTGCATTTTGAGGGGCCTGGAGGTGAAATGAGCAAGGGTTATGGATATGAAGAGAGGATAAGGAGATCAAACAGAAGTGTTTGAACAGGCCATCTATTCTCATTCTGAATTATGTAGTGAAATATATTTATTTATAAAGGCCAAAAATACTGCAACTAATATATATATATATACGTGCTAAAATATTTCAGTTGAACTTGACCAAGAAAGATGCATTAAGCAAGAATCGAACTCGCGGCTAGTCGACAGCAACGACTAAGATTACCACCAGCCCACTAATACATTGAGACAAAAGAGAGTCCATGTCGTACAGAAGGGGGTTACTTATACATCAGACATGGGAGACCGCAATGAAAGCTTGCGTCGGCTGACTATGCCAACGCCGTGAATCTAATCGAGGCCTGACAGTAACAGATTTTACCCCAGTGTTTTTAATATACAATCACACATCGCATGATATAGAGCTTCAGCTTTCTTTTTGCACATAAGTCAACTCAAGGTGGCAGGTTTCGCAATCACTGTTAACCGGAGTCTTTTCGGATGGCTGGTGTGCCACCCTGTATACTAAAGTTAGGTTGAACAAAACCGAAGAAAAACAATTGAAAATATTAGATTGAAAAGCGCAATTATCGCAATGCGAAAGACTGGGGGAGTATTTTAATAAAATTCAAAGGTAGATTATTAATATTCGCAGTCGATGTCCGAGTAATAGAGACTTTGCGCAAAAGCCGTAGCGCCACTTGCGGCTGTTATAATGAAGTGCAATTTTTGGCTTTATATATATAGAGAGAAATTAAATATGGCGGCCATGTCGTGGCTCCACTTTAAGCACTGTGGCGGCTTCTGTGCGGTTTCGATATAGGGCTTTATTAGACAGAAGCCGCCCCAAAGCCCCACACAACGATAAAAAAGCCGCTAATTGCACAATGTTATAAAGCCGCCAGGTGGCGCTGCGGCTTTTGCACAAAGATAAGAAGGCGATGGATGAACCTTCACCTTGCCAGACTGTGCCTCTGGATTCCACGGCTTGTTTTATCCTACTGCTCGGATAGAACACCTTCTCATGGTATTGTTAACACAAGGAGGGACTTGGTGTCAGAATCATCCCAAGTGGCAAGATGGAAGCTATCAACTGAATGCAAACAAGGCTTTATGCATGGAGTAAGGACATCCGGACAGATTACTGTTAAAGTGCCGAAACTTTCCCATGAAGCCGATTCTAAATGCCATACTTGGCAATGGCCTTCTGTGCATCTGCCAATGACAGAAGTTTGTCCCTGTCTACCTCCAGACTCTTCGTGTCTTCATTATTCCCAGTCCACCTTAAATTTCACATATGGCGTATAATTGCTTCCACTTCCTTTTTCACCTTCAATGACAGGCTTTAAATAGCACTTCTTATTTTCCTACGGAGGTAGGTCCGTGTAGAAAATACTAAATTCTTATCTTCAAGGTTCTTATAATTGATAGCATGTTTAAGAGCAAATGCACGGATCTTCGCGTTCCGATAGGACATAGTTCGGGTGAAGGAAAATATATAACGAAACCTACCAATATTATCACCAGCAGCTATTATTCATGCTTACAATATGTCTCAACCCTCACTCAGTAACATCTCTGAAGAACGCAAGGAGGAGTCCATCGATACAGAACAGATCCTAATAAACGTCATGCCCTCTGAGGTAGCTGTGAATTCATGTTATCCAGTGTATCCTATGGGTTCAACTCGAGCATGGTATACTGGTAAGATCACCGTAAACTTACATTATCGTCCACGCTACAGCTGACTATTTACCAGTTGCTGGATGTTTCTTGCTGCAACTCTGCTCCTTTGGAATCGTAAGTAAAATACCCCTTGACTTGGCTGCATCTGGTCAGTAAATAATCCCTAAAGGTTACTTCAGTTGGAGTCTTTCAAGAATTCTATATCAATACATGGTTGAATCATTTCACTCCGTCGGAAATCGGGTGGATTGCGGGTATGACATTATCATTCACGTTTAGTCTAGGGGTCATCGGTGGAAAGCTGTCAGTTTTAGCCACTTTTCGTTTTGGCTTCACTTATTCCTTCAATAGGTATGATGCCGGATATGGTAGAGTCACTTTAATCGGAGGGTCGATCCTATTTTCCTTCAGGCAAGTTGATCTTTATGTTCAGATCCAAAATGTGTTGACGCCTGCTTAGCCTATTCACGCTTTCTTTGACGCAACGAAATAAATATTATCAAGTAAATACCTATCTCTATGATATTTTAAATCTGTAATCTATTCCTCATTATAGGTATTTCTTTCACATGCACTCGGAATTGGGTTTGGATCCTCACTGATTCTCACTCCGACAACCATTGTGGTTGCTCATCACTTTCAATCCCGCAAGGCAGTACCTTTAGTAAATGTTTTTGCAATAATTTCCTCTCAAGATAGTCCGATGAAATGATGAAGGGAATATTGAGTGCCAGTGGCTCCCTTGGCGTAATTATTTATTCAAGTATGTTTCTGCATTTTGTTCATATATATTGCTGAGCCGGTTACCTCTCACTGTTCGCAGTCATGCTAAACCAACTCATCCACTTTAAAACTGCATCAGGAAACTTGGTAAAAACCGGCGCCTAATGGCTCGGTAACGAATTTTGGTTATTCCTATGGAACGACACCGGGATATCCTACTTTTTTTTTTGAGAACCTGGTTCATATGATCTGTTAACCTCTCATGACAAATAACTAGGGCCACCTATACAGTCTGCAACGATACATTGCCTGTGCAAACTTTGCTATGGAAATGTACATAAACTATAGTCAGCTATAAATGACTATGCTAGCAATTATAGTTTATGTACATTTCCATAGCAAAATTTGCATGGGCAATATCTCGACACAGACTATATAGGTGGCCCCAGTTATTTGTCATGAGAGGGTGACAGATCATATGAACCAGGTTCTCAAAAAAAAAAAAATAGGATATCCTTGTGTCGTTCCATAGGAATAACCATAATTCGTTACCGAGCCATTAGGCGCCAGTTTTTACCAAGTTTCCTGATGTGGATTTCCTTGGGCAATTCGCATAACGGCGTTTATCAGTACTGGTGGCTTCATCCTAGGAAATATTTTAATAAGCGTTCCTCCCCTTTCACCAAAGCCTCAGGAGTCAAAGTCCTCCAGTTACAGAGAATATATGAATTGGCCTTTAGTCCTCACTATGATAGGGAGCGGCTTCCTTGCGCAGCTGGGATTATTTTTCCCTCTATCATATGGACAATTATTTGCCCTGCGTCATGGAATTTCTCCACAAGTAGCCTTCTATTCAATCGCGATGAATGAATTCGCTGGAATTTTTGGGAAAATATTCCCAAATTATTTATCAGATCTGTATGGTCCCGTCAATGTGATGATTGCATGCCTTACATGTGCAGGTATACACAATTACATTTATTCAAGTTAGTATATTATCTCATAAATCTCCAGGAATCATGGGAATTGCATTGATAGGATGCGGTAACCTTGTTGGATTCATTGTATTCTGTCTTCTGTAAGTTCTTACTCTTACCTTAGCTCTAAATTGTTACTCTAACTTACCCACTCTAAACTAATAGATATGGATTCTTCACTGAATCATGTAAGGGTATTTATGTTCGAAGCACTCCTGTTTTAATCGCTGTGTTTATTAGGCATCTCTCTCTACCAGTTAACCATTCTGACAATGGCTCCACGGCAAGCTGACCTGGGGTATGTATATACCCAAAACCTGTCCAGCTTGAACGACGCTTACATCGTATTCAGGAAGGCTTTGGGGATTTCATCGATTCCCGTAGGACTATCTTCTGTTCTTGCTAACCCGGCCCTCGGTGCAATCCTAGGCAATAGGATACTGGTTTGGTGGAAGGGGGTTACTTTTTCTGCGGTGCGTCATATACTTTGATTTTTATAACGGGGAATATGTATTGATATTTCTGTAGACCTGTATCTTCTCTGGGATTTTTATACAGCTTATCGGGCGTTATATATATCTTAGAAATACCAGAAAGTCCGGTGATCAAACACGTGGAAGCTTTAAAAGTGAAGTGCGCCGCCATTGACATTCTGGTATCAATTCGGGGACGGTTAAATTGAGATCCCCAAATGTCTATACGTGTTGTATAAGTACTCGTGTGATTTGCACGAACAGTCACATTAAAGTTTAACTCCAATACTCACTCTTATTGAATCCAAGTGCTTCAATTTAATATCTGAGCGGTTTGAGTTACCATTAGTTATGGACACTGGAGCAGATACCGGCAAATCCTGAGGCTGACCTAACACAGCTGAAACTATGGAGACCTTGATAATTATGTTCATACTTAATTACAAGTTTCACCCATAAGTAAACCCATCAAGTTTGACCCTAAGGTATTTATTTGAACATCAGATATTCCCTTGTCTGTAATAGACAGCGTTTCGTTGGAAGATGTTTTGTCGCCAACTGCTCGGGAGGTTTCGTCAGCTGACACGTTAGCAAGGCCAGGAGTTCGGGACACGTTCCCCTTATGGACCTAAGCCCACTCTTGCCCGCGAACGTGACCTGGCCTTGCCCCTCTTCAAGTTTGCAATCTGATAAGCTCTGCACCGTCGCGTTTTCCATTTGACTTATCCACCCAGAACACATTGCAGACGATTAGAACACCTTCGAAGCAATATAAGTATAATTTACTCAGGGTCAGCATCCTTCAATGAGGCCAAATGGAGAATTGTCAATGAAGGTGTGCTCACCGCTTTAGTCGACTTTATACCAACCTCTAAATATCATTCTGTTTATCAGTGTCTTTAAACTTATTCGAGGTCCAGGTAATGATATTCGATTGTGTATACCTATTCTTGTCAGACAATGTCAGTGGCAGATCTCATTATCCAAGGTGTCCCTAATTACTTTCTCCGTCTGTCCCATGGGACTTGCACAGATCCACTGTGAATCAGCCAACGTTATTAATAGTTTGTTATCACATTGCGTAAATCCAGGCAACGGTTATCAGACTCCATGAAAGCCCGTCGTCATTTAGGGCTCACTAACCCGCGGTCGCACAAGATGACAGGACCATGGTATATTCGTTGAGGAACAAGGACGAGGCTAGGTACTTGGGGTATAGGTAGAACGGTTGGTAATTATATAATATAACGTAATTGCTATAATATGAAGAGGTCCCAACGTGACAAGAGTCCATGGTGAGTAAGACTAGTTGGCCAGGCTTACACTCCAGCAGCCAAGCCGAAGAATCTGGAAATCAGTTCTTCGTTGAGCTTTCAAATGACAGACGTTTCGCAGCAGCCAAGTGGTCTTACCCTGGGAAAGGGTATGTTCTTAAATGGTATTTAAGAAGGTTCATAGATAGGTATCTTCACTCTTCACACGCTGGAAGTATCATGTCTCAAGCATCTCTTTCCAAAGAATCAAATGTCATTAAAGAAAGCGTTGCTATTACCGAGAATATAACCCTGAATTCTCTCCCTGTTCTTCATGATGAATTCGTTGCTATTGTTTACCCAGTAGGAGTGACTCGAGCATGGTGTACAGGTAGGCGATAATAGGATTTACAGCTTAATCAATGTCCACTAATGCGATGTCTACACAGTTGCAGGTGCATCTTTGCTACTCCTCGCTTCAACTGGAGTTGTATGACCCTATCCCTATTAACTAGCTGTACGTCACTGATTTCTAATATTCGACTGTCCAACTTGAGTCTGCTGGTGTATTCCAAGAATATTACCTGACATTTTGGCTTAACAAATACACTACATCGGAAATTGGATGGATTAGTGGTGTTGAAATATCTCTTTCTTTCTTTCTGGGAATCATCGGTGGAAAGCTGTACGTGACGGTCCTAGCTCAAAAGTCCCTGCAAAGCAAATACTTAGCCTCTTTCCCATACCAGATACGATGCAGGGTATGGAAGATTTTCGTTAACAATTGGATCATTTCTCTGTTCATTTAGGTATGCATGGTTCACACGCTTTTCTAATCTGCTTTTCATATAATCACCCACTGGGGACAGCTAGTATAAAACTTTTCCGAGACTTCTCCTGATTTCATATAATACTGGCCTGACAATTACCGGGATACTGAATATTATACCACTGATACTAGATACTAATTTATCTCTGTATTATACCAGTCGAATACTTAAATCTCCTGCTTCGATTTGTTGAGACCTGCTCTATTCAAGGAGCTCAAATGTATAATGCCAATATAAAACACTATGAGAAAAAGTGATCTCTACCTAACTAAGAAAATAATAGAACAGTCTTATCTCGCATGTGGCAAGCTAAGCAGTGAGAACAATAGAAGAATAAATGAGGAACAATGAACCAGTAGAATGTATCAAAATGTTCAACAATGAAACCGGTTAAATCGATTAGAACTCCTTTGTTACATGACAATAAGAAGATGGAAGCTTACAAAAATAAGTATACAGCGGACTTCTAAGTTGTGAGGAATACCACAGGGCTTGTTCTCCCTCTCGCACCCCAAACCTGACTGGCTTCCTCGCTTCTCCTATAGTTCAAGTTGAGGCTTTCCAATGGTCTTCAATGTTAGTTACTAGCAGCCCTTCCATACAAACGCTGTTACATCGCAGGTAAATAGCAAACTATGTTTGAAGTGTTAGTACATCACCTGATAATTATGAATAACATCCCCATTTCCTCTTCAGATTGCCACATGGGATAGTTAGGTCAGAAGATTCTCAAAGGGAAGACTAGCCGCAAAATATCTAGGAGAAACAAGGAAACAGTTCACATAACTAATAGGACTTAGGTGAGGGTGAGGAAAGCCTCTTCCCGGGGAATGAGGTATGTAGCCCCTCATAGTTTCATAAACTTCCCTCTCTAATCTATTTCTGAAGAACAGACATGTGGCTAACTTAAACTGTATCAAGTGTCAAGGATGTGAATTACCGTCTCTGTCACAGGTATCTATGAGTCTACTGGTAACTGAGCCACTGTCTAGTTTACTGGGTTGTTGATCAGAGGTAGTATGTATCTAGTATTATACAGAGTATTATATTGGTAACAAGGGCAATGAAGTAATATAGTTTAATACCTGTAGTATACCTCATACAAGATTCAAATTATGCATATAAAGATATTTATTTACTACTCAATATTAGTATAATGCTTCTGATGACACTTAAAACTCGAAAAAAGGTATAATACAAGGGCAGTTTAATATTACAGTTTAATACCGCTCTCGGAGAAGTAGCGGAGAAGCATAATATTCCTGTCCGCAGGGGCTGACATAATGTAATTCAGCTTGTTTATGCTTTCTTTGACGAAGCAAAACAAGTATTATCAAGCGAGAGTTTTGCTTATCCATGTAGAGTCGTTCTCAAGGTATCGTCCGAATTTCTTTAGGTTTTTCTTTCCCAAGCTGTTGGACTGGGACTTGGGTCATCCTTATTACTAGTCACATGTCTGACTATGATTGTCCATCACTTCCAATCTCATAAGGCCATACCTTTGGTAGGCCACTTGTTACGCAGAGAAAGCATGGTTTACGATGTATGATAAAATAGGGAATTATTGGCACTAGTACTTCTCTTGGAGGTTCCGTCTTTCCCAGTGAGCCCTTTCTTTATGGATCGTAAATCTGATGGATAGCTTCCTGAGTCACTCTCTCGTTAATAGTTATATTAAATCAAATCATAAACTCCAAACTCGGCTATCCTTGGGCAATACGGATAATGGCTTTCACTTCCACCGGTTGTCTAATCCTGGGGAATGTCTTGATCACAGTTCCTCCACTACCACCCAAGCGGCCTTCCTTAGAAAAGAAGCGGATCAATTTTAAATTATTCCTTACATGGCCTTTCGTCCTTACAATGGTCGGTATTGGGTTCATTGCCGAACTAGGATTATACTTCACACTAGTTCTTAGATAATTATTTGGCAGAGCGCCTCTGTGTGCTCAATACGTTGACAGTTTCACTAGTTGTTACCGGTAAAGGAGTTCCACCCTAATACCCAGTAATTATTATTTTTTGAATTCCAATATTAACAGGTACTGTATCGTTTTGTGTCCTTGTTTGCGTTAAACTTGCGAGTTTCACTGTCTTTTGCATCCTGTAAGTCATATCTCTTAACACGTCATAATTTTATTAATCTCTTGGATGGTTATAGATTCTGCGTATCTGCTTGTCAGTATGATATCGATTTGCTAATCTTTCAATCTGATATGCTAACTAAGGTGTCTCCTATACTTCCTAGCCATAGCAACTCTAAGTCCAAACCAAGATCGTCTAGGGTGAGATTACTTGTAACGGAAAGCCCGAATGATCTTACAGGGCCGCTTTTTGGATTAGTACAGTTCCCATAGGGATCGCTTCACTTCTGCCAAGTCCTATTATCGGCCCAGTTTTAGGGCAGACTGCTGAAACGATCCATTGGTGGAGAGGGATCGTCTACGCAAGTGTAGGAACAATTTTCGCTGAGCTTCTAGTACCGGCGTTGACTCTGGCTGTCCGACAGATTTGTATCTTAGTTTCGGCGGTCCTTCAGCTTATCGCAAGACAATTCCATTCCCAAAATTTGAAGAGGAAGGGTGAATATACGGGGTGGAGATTATAATTTTAGATATCAACGTGTATATACTCTCGCAATAGCAGTTCATATTTTGTGCATTATTTACGATTTCATTCAGGTCAGCTTAGCATTGAAAGTTATATTTAAAGGCAAGTCTAAATATAGCATGGCTTTGCCGCCTAGCACAAGAAGCACTGAGGGATTCTCTGCTAAGAAAAGACTTAGGAAAATCTTAGAAGTCCACCCCATTTCTTCAGTGTTTTCCCAAACATTGAAGGAAAATCGAAGAAAACCCTACCTTTTTAAGGTTTTACCATAATGCGATGAGAAAGATTGAGGAAATGGAGTAGACTTCTAGAATTTTCCCAGTGTTTTCCCCTAGGGAAAACCCCTCAATGCTTCCAGTGTAGCTCCGACGCATTGTGTCTGTACTCTCATGTATCTTTTCAACCACTCTTAGACTTGCGGTCCTGTATGGGAAGTTTTGACCGGAACTGCAAGTATA
Organism: Sphaerobolus stellatus SS14; assembly: GCA_000827215.1. Lineage (NCBI taxonomy): Eukaryota > Fungi > Basidiomycota > Agaricomycetes > Geastrales > Sphaerobolaceae > Sphaerobolus > Sphaerobolus stellatus. The sequence continues at coordinate 138,402 of KN837359.1, read as the reverse complement.
TATGCATCAGGTTAGTGGGATCCGGGGGCTAGGGGATAAGCATGTTTGCTGAATGTTTAACCAGCGATCTTCGGCTGCTGGGGAAGATCACAAGGACCCGCTCTTGGCGAGAGGCGTGGCTCCTTCCTCAAGTTTGCAATCATCAGGACTTCACACTGTTGGTTTTCCATTCCATTTGTTTACTCTTCTTATAGATGCAATCGGTGTGAGTAGAACGCCTTCGAAGCGATATGAAGAGCTCTACGTCATCCTCTCAGCGCCTTGGGACCAAATGGAGTAAAGAAATGTCAATGAGGGCGTCTCAACTCGACTATATGCCGATTTCCCTTACACTTCTTTTTATTCCGGGGATCTGAAAGTGATTCTACCATTTATTTATTAATGTCGACACTTCCCCAAAGTGGCTTCCTTATCGTTGTCTCTACCAGTGTTCCTATGGTACTCACACAGATCTACAAGGATCTAACCGAGGTTATTGATAGATTGTTATTACATGGGATGTATACTCTACAACGATATTTAGCGAGGTTCACAGACAAACATCTTCGCCGTAACCTTTTGCTCCCACTCCTGGAATTACTACCATGTCTCAAATATCTCTTTCAAAGGAATCGAACGAAGTTAAAGAAGGCGTTGTCATTACCGAGGATATTACCCTAAATTCCTTCCCAGTTGTACAAGACGAATCCATTGCTACTATTTACCCTGTGGGGAAAACGCGAGCATGGTGTACAGGTAAGCATACGACTTATATGTCGTTCAATAGGTACTAATGTAATGTATACAGTTGCAGGTGCATCATTACTGCTTTTCGCTTCTTCGGGTATTGTATGTTTTCCTAGCCAACAATTTTTTCTAATATTCACAACAATCCAGCTTGAGTCTGCTGGAGTATTCCAGGAATATTACTTAACGGTCTGGCTTAACAAGTTCACCAATACAGACATTGGATGGGTTGGTAGTATTGGTATATCGCTTGCTTACTTTCTTGGAATCATCGGCGGAAAGCTGTAGGTGCTAGCCCCCAGTCCCTCTCAAACAAATATCTGACTCTCATCCTAGTTATGATGCAGGATATGGAAGATTATCCATAATGATTGGATCATTCCTCTTTTCATTCAGGTATGTTATACTTTTCCGGTTGTAACCCCCTTTTCAAACGGCGCGAGTTTAGCTTGTTCATGCTGTCTTTGACGAAACAAAACAAATATTATCAAGTGAGCAATTGCTTATCCCTTATTTGAGCTCATTCTTACGCAGGCAACTCACACCTACTTGTTTCAGGTCTTTCTTGCCCAGGCGATTGGACTGGGACTTGGGTCAGCATTGATACTAGTCACATGTTATACAATGATTTCGCATCATTTTCAATCTCGCAAGGCGGTACCTTTGGTAAGCCGTTCATTGCGGAAGAAATTAAATTTATGACGTGGAATAAATTAGGGAATCATTGGTACTAGCGTTTCTCTTGGGGGTTCTGTCTTACCTAGTGAGTTAGAAACTCTTTAGAATGCATAATTTGCTCAATAATCTTCAACAGTCATGTTAAATCAAATCATAAATTCCAAACTCGGTTATCCCTGGGCAGTAAGAATACTGGCTTTCACCTCTACCGGCTGTCTAATCATAGGTAATATCCTGATAACTATTCCTCCTCCGCCACCAAAGGGACCTTCGACAGAGAAAAAGCGAGTCAATTTTAAACCATTTCTCAATTGGCCTTTTGTCCTTAGCCTGGTTGGATTCGGATTCATCGGAGAGCTAGGATTATACTTTCCATTAGTTTTCGGACAGTTGTTCGCATTGCAGAACAATATCTCTGCAAAATTTACTTTCTATGCCATATCGGTCATGAACTTCTGTGGAATGTTTGGGAAGCCAAGCGTCAGTTATTTGGCAGACCGACTCGGTGTTCTGAATATGGCGACAGCTTTACTTTTCATCACAGGTATGTACATCGAGACCACTAATTACTCTTCACTGAAAATTATATATTAAGGAATCGTATCGTTTTGTATGATTGTCTGCGTTAACCTTGGAAGCTTCATTGTCTTCTGTATCATGTGCGTCATCTCTTTTAATTTTCAGCAACCTTTGAATTAATCTAGAGGATAGTTATGGATACTGCATAAATGCCTGTCCGTATAATGACAACTTGAATTTTACAATCTTTTTATCTGATATTGTATTTAATCCAGGTGTCTCTCTATACGTCCTAACTATAGCTAATCTGGCTCCAGATCAAGACAGTCTAGGGTAAGCTTGCTAAACGATTCTATATATTTTAGCTAACTGGGACCGCAAATAGGGTCGCCTTCGGCATTAGCACGATCCCCGTCGGGCTCAGTTCAATTTTGTCAAGTCCTATCATCGGTCCCGTCTTAGGGCAAACTGCAAAAACAATACATTGGTGGAGAGGCATTCTTTACGCTAGTGTATGAACGTCTACGTTTCCGCTGTTACCGGACTGATTTTTACCATGTTACAGGTCTGCATCTTGGCTTCCGCGGTTCTCCAGCTCATCGCAAGACAATTCCATGTCCGTAATTTGAAGAAGAAGGGCGAATATAAGGGGTGGAGAGTGTAATCATGATATCTAGGAAATAATGCAGATTGAGGTGATTTTTCCAACGCTATTACATGTAATGGTCCCGGATAAATCGAATTGCCGTTGAACGCCATACCGTTGGTCTGTTAGTCATCCGGCAAGAGGGCAAGAGCGTAATTGCCCGACTGCGCTGGCAGAAGACGCGCTTTTAAGCACCCCCTCAAAAACCATAATACTTCCCTTCTTCCCTTGTCCAGTCCAATCTATGCTATGATCATTCCACTTCATGTAAAAGGCCTTCTCATCGCTACAGGCAGTGTTCTCTTCGTTTAATTGCTGTTCTACCACGATGCCAACAAGCTCACGCGTAGAACCGTTCAATCTTACGATGACATTCCTGCTGATACTCTAGGACATCGACCACGCACACCATGCTTCCCTGTCCACCATTCGCCTCCAGACAATGGCAATCCCCAACCACCACTAGGCTCAGCCCCTGAATCCCACGATCCTAACAGTCCCGATGGCCTTTGGAAGTTGCGTAGTGAGTCTGTGAAGAAGGCCTTTTCCACTACCGCCCGTTCGTCCGCTCGTTGTCACTGCCGCCCGCCCGTCGTCGTGCCTCGCTGCCATTCAACCCCATAATGTTTTGGTAAATCCTTCTATCGTGTATTTAATTTTTTTCAAGTCTAATTGTCTGGCACGCTTGTCACCGTCGTGCACCGCCACCGTATCACCTGGCGACGCTGCTCATCTTCCGTTCGCTGCTCGCCGTCCACACCACTGCTGACCATTCTATCACCGCAGCCATCCATTGACCTTTGACCCTTACACAGGAATTCTCCCACGCGTCGCGTCCGTCGTTCTCGTCACCATTGGTCCATCGCTCGTTGTCTCTCTTCCCGCTCATCGACCCCGTCCATATCATTCCCATATCATCCATCCCGTCATTCGCTTCGTCCACCGTCGCCGTCCTTTGCTTTCTCCCGCTATCATCTCTTCTGCTCGTCGTGTCCCTTTCGCTCGCCCCACTGTATTATCTCCTGCAACATTGCACTGTACAGCCTCTTCCACCTTTGAATTTGCTTTTTCACTCTATGGGAGGAGTTTGATTGTGGACATCGCTGCTGGAGTTTTGAAAGTGTATCATTCTTTTGCTATACCTGGTGTCTATTAGTCCTTTAAGCTTCAAGCTCAAAACAAATATTTTCAATTTTACAATCGAGTGATCTAGCGTCTGACCAGACTTTTCAGAGACTGTACATCGTTGATTTCTGGTGCTGTTTTGGATCCACTATGGACGCGTCTCGGGTGCTCGTGGGCGGGCGGGATCAACTTTCTCGATGTGTCGTGTTTTCTTCTCCCCTCCACCTCCCTGCTACCCACCATCACCATCACCATCATGAGACGTGCTCCCGTGTTAGAAGAACCCAAGAACAAATCCTCGTTGACCGTGGTGGACTGGACGAGCTGTTGGAACGTCAAGAGGATCACGACGATCGCGTTGTGTTGAAAAGAACTCGCCCTTCCGACAATCGTCACTCAGACGCAAATCCGAAATACCTTCATCATCTCTCTCAATATGTGTATTAAAAGTCGCCCCAACTATCTTACTAACTACGGATACACGACCCCTGAGGACGTTATCAAACCGAAGGCCCCAACCACCCGAAGGTAAGTCAAGTCACATCGTTTAGCATGAACTCATGTCTTCTCTTAGGGTTCCTATGTGAATTTCTCAACTAGGGACAGGTGGACGATAAAATTACTGTAACGACACTCTGTAACAGAGTAGGCCTATTTATCGGAATGGTAAGCTTTCAACGTATCATTATACGTGTATTCAACTGTAATTGATATCCTCAATACAAGTGTCTTACTGGAAATACCCTGGACAACGCAATAACCTAGAAGATGATTACAGTAAGCCTATATGCGCATGTATCAGCCTCATGACTCATCTATGCTTCCAGTACGCGAAGGGAGACTGTGCAACTCGATTCGAATTATCGACACGCGTCCGCAACAAGCCCACTGCTGATGGCGTTGATGTAAGACTTCTACAATCGCACCTGTGGACATGGGATGACCCTATTCCCTCCACACGCACGGTATGTCTGCTTCGTATTAGTCTTATGCGCTACTGTTGCTTATATATGCGTCCTTTAACAGCGTAGACAGCTACCCACCTTCATTTCTTTGGCATGCGCGTCTGCAAGCCGACCAGGCACCATCGTTGAATCATCCGGCTATGCGAATTCTAACGAAGCCCTTCAATATAAAGTGTGTATATGCGCTAGTTCTCCGATGTTTCATATAGCTCACTGATTTCCTAGCATGTCGAGTGGCATATCCTGCCATCACGACACATTGCCCCCGACTTCTCAAGTCCGTTCCGCATGGCGGCAACTCTTGACGGCGATAAAATCGTTATGCGCGACTTGTCCAAGTGGCAAGGTGAGGAATCCACTCTCGGCATAAAAACCACCTATGATCTCCTAAAGGGCAAACGCAAAAATAAAGGAGAATTGTACGTTATTCGCATCTTCTTCATTATTATTCTTTACTTAATATTTGATATTGACAGCATCGAGTTCGTGATGAAACTAGAAGCGATTGAAGACACCGGTCTTTGCGCCGTCATTAATTTATTGCTGCTCGCTCTGGAGGACGGCATATTTGAGGTCATTCATAACCTCAACGACCTATTTCTGCTCATGTCCAAGACACCTACCTCCGTCTCGCTACGCGTCAAGGAGAACAAGCTCGACCTGGCCCCTCTGAGGGCATACGTTCCACACAGTTGGTCAATCTCACCCGACCGCGCGCTGGAATATGATGGTCTCTTTTACCAACTTCAAAGGTTGGCTCTTCATACTGGTTTCAGGGGTTAGTCTCACAAAGTATATTGTCCGTCAAATCTCTCACTTTGCTTTTAGTCATTCTTACGCCGACCTGTTTCCGCCGAATGGCGGCAAACCTCATCGAACGGAGCAGCCTAACTGCGGAGCAACGTAAGCAGATAATGGGTCACGAAGCGACCTTTAGGATATTTGTACGTAGTCTTTTTACTTCGCATTTAATGACTTACATATTGACCTAATCACAGTCACGTTACCAAAGTACTCTCGCTCATGGCGACTTCCAAGGAATTGCAATAGGGAGAAGGCAGTCTTTAGAAACCGTCCAAGTATGTTCTCTTTATTTTTGCGCTTTATATTATGTTAAACTAGTTATATCTAGGAGATAGGTAGGCTGTCGCTGAACGCCGATAAGATGGCCCCCATCACCCTTTCGGTCGAAGGGACAAAAGCGATTTAGGATCAACCCGACATTAAGCAGTTGGTCGGCGTTCAACAATCCGTACAGTAGATTTAACTATGGGTTGTTGCAATCAAACTGGTATTTATTGATAGGTTAAACAAGTTGCAATTGCCTTTCACGGTAGTGTCGCTGCCGCAGACGGTACACCCGAAGGCGACACATATCGCCGAGCATCAAACGATGCTAACGTGTTTCGTCACCACCGAGTGGCGTTTAGGAAGGAGCGGGAGAATGGTTTGCGACAAAAGACCAAAGGATTATGGGTTCACTGCGGGAGCAAGTATGTTCATACAATTATTTATTTAGTCCATAATATAACACTATGTACAGAATGGCGCCTCCGAGGCCGATGATTGTGTGACTAGAGTTTTGCCAGACAACGATGAGCAAGACATCGATAATCTTGATCTCGTAGCGCGCTATGAAGCGTTTGGCCATATCGACGCAAACAACCTGCATCAGGAAAGTTGGCAAATGCTACAGAGGCTATATAGCGTCTGTAGAGACTGTAGCTTCTGTAATTTATGTACACTACGATAGTCTTCATAGCTTGCATGGAAGTCATGCCAGTTTGTGCTAGCATAGCAGCCGCTGGTACTATGAACATCTATGCAATGAACTATAGATCCTGTAGCCTCAGTAGGCATTGCTAGTGCCATATTTATTGATTATTAATGCTCAATATTTATAATATTATCCATGCAAATTACGCAGTATTTTATGGAAAACAATAGAAAGATATTTCGTATTTAAATACACAAGGAGCCAGTAACTACTGCTGTCGACAAGACCATGAGGGGAATGGAGTAGAAGGTGAACGAAATAGAAAGCAGGTTTCAAAACTATCAGCTATGGCATACACACATTGGTTCAGGAAGAAGAGCATTAGACCGGCTTTGTTAATATCGGAGAGAGACTGACATACCGCAATATCAATTATAGCTTTACCACCTCTATTTCCTGAACCTCTTTACCAGGGCTGCTATGCATTACGGACACCATTGTACCTGAATGATATCTGAATGGCGATATTACTTGGTAAACATGGCACTCAGAGGGCATGACATACATACCTAAGACCTGCCCATAATCCTCTCCTGGGGAATCAACCCAACTCTATCTCTTCTATGACGAAATGAGGAGTCAATTCATGATAAAAATTGGCTGTGTCATAATGTGGACAAATCAGTTACGACTGGACCTACGACGAAGAGATAAATAATGGCTTAAACCTACCAATGGCGAGGAGGTATGAATGCCCTGGCTGATGATGTACTGCAGCAAATTAGATTTACTTCTAGAGATAAAGAATTGAATAATTGTATGTCGCTCTGGATGTATCAATGCAAGGGTATGCAGATAGTTTAAGGGAGGAGGCGGAGGATGTGGTAGTAGTATGATCCTAAGTCGCAACATAGGACCTGGTGCTCATAATTGTTTAAACCAGCGGAGTTTCTTCAGAAGCCCATAGCGAGACCTACCAACGATAGTAGACCACTATTTCCATAGAAGTTTGCTAGCTCGTGTAGTGTTACGAAAAAATTAGGCGCCAATGCTCGTTTTCCTGATGCTTGGAACCGTCTCAGATGTCGCGCAAGGAGATTCAGATGCTTTGGCCAAATTGTAGGCTATATGATAGCACTGTTATTACTTCCATATCGACGTTTATTACTTAGCAAAGAAACACTTGCTCAAGGTCCAAGGCATGCGAAAGTTAAAGGCCTTAAGATTAACAAGGAAACTGAGATTGGGCAGCCGGAATATTCTGGTTTTGATATACGATACGATTAACTGATTAAGACAAATAGTAGAAATGTATAGCTTGTTTATAACCAATTTGACATGCATTGCATTTGACAGTTAACATCTGAGGTTGCGTGACACCGTTACAACGCGTGACCAGGGCCAAGTATTGTTCCTCTCCACCACGACTTCACTGCAGCAGGTTGAAGCTGCTCGCCACTCCTTAAGATTCCAACGCACTCAAACCTGTTACCGACGTTCTCTACGATATGTTACGCGCAAAAAAATCACTATTGTTACTCGTTATTCTCGTTACTGCAGTATCCTCTCAATCTTTCAATCCCAACATGTCGCGTTCCCTCCAACTTCAGGGTAATACCAAACCATATGTGCGCGCACATCCCTGGGAGCGACAAAATCCTCAAAACCCACATCGTCACAATTACAAACCTCAAGATCATTGTACGCGAATTTTATTGCACCCCGTATCCACCCCACTACCACCATCGGCAGACCTTTCTTCCGATTCTAGTACCATATTGCCTGGATATTTCTCAATTCCCTCTGAATTCACCGTTAGCCTCGATTATGGTATCAGCGTTAGTCCCGACTATGGTTCTTCAACAGCTCTTAACCCGGAATCTTCTTTCCAACCAAGTTGGCAGCAAAGTGGCGATGTTTCCGGCTCTATGGATATGTACACCAAGCCATCCGCCTTGGCTATTCTAATGGTTCCTTTGGTCGTCATTGCAGGAGTTCTCGTGTATGGTGCCTATCGTCTCATCAGAGTCTGGAGAGCGACAGCAGAAGCCGCCAAGAATCCGGTTACATTCGAACTCGAAATTACTAAACCAGAAGACTCCGGTA
>KN837359.1:0-18365 GCA_000827215.1 Sphaerobolus stellatus SS14 | reverse complement strand
GACCAATAATAGTCTTATGGAATAGTGGAGCAGATAGTGTGATAGAATGAAGTATGTGGGCAAAGGTGTTGCCCTCAGGATCAAGAAAGAAGTCGAGATGTGGGCAAAGGGTTTGTTGTGCAAACATGAAGACAAGGTGGAAAGCAAAGTTGAACAAAGTAAGATATGAAGTTGAACAAAGTCCGAACAAAGCTCTCTGAAGGTATGTGACCTTCTCCAAAGCTTCATAGAGGTTAAACGAAGTCACTTGTGACACTTAAGCACGGGGCTTAACAAAGTGAGTATGTGTCAGGTCATTGGACCATTCATGACGCATATAACTCGAGTTCCGTAGCGAACTCTTGCACACTAAGTGTGCCCTGTTCGATCAAATCAAACTTGTTGGACACTTCGTGTCTTGCCAATGATGGAATATACTGGTCATACAAGCCAGTCACGACTTGTTCTAAGTCCATGGGAGTACCTTGATACTTTCTGGGTTTGACTGTTTTGTTGAACCATTCAAGGGCTTTGCCCTCTAATCTTGTTCCTAAGAACAATATCTGATACTTATAAGCATCAGGGCCTAGCATGCTATGCATGTCTAACCATCATAGGAGACCTTTGACAAAGGTCTCAAGAGCCTCAAAGCTCTGTTCCCCACTATACTTGTCAGGGGGAATTACTTTAACTTCAGCTTTAGCCAATGGAGACTTCTCCATTGTAGTATTTAGATTTTAGTCAATCATATACTTGACCATTCGGATGAGTGGGTTATTGCTCTCATTATTGGACATATCAAGTATGTCCCTGTTGTCTAGATGCTGGAAGGGTATGGACCCTTCCTGATGATTCCTGACAGTGGTTTCACTGTCAGTGTCATTGTCTTCGATGCCATCAAAGGGAGCATATCGTACACTCTTACGGGGTTTCTCCTGTATTTCATCTATCCTAGGATTCTTGCTAGGGGAGATTGACTGTTGTCGATCTTGGGAATTTAATAATCCCACTTTACTCAATCTGAGTATTCATTCGTATTCCATATGAGCATTTCTGGCGGCATTGGCTGCCTGGTTAATATGGTGTGCAGGCACTTGGTCTGCATATAGCTGTTCTAGAATGGCGGTCTGGGCAGAGAGCTCAGTCTGAGATTTACTGAGCGCCTGCTTGGTGCCTGACCTATTATTAGGTTGAGGAGTTGACTGCATCAACTCATGGTCAACATTAGGTTGACCATTTTTCAATTCTTCATTGATGTGTGTCAGGGGAGGTTCCTTTTTGGAATATCTATTGGAAGATGGTAGAAGGTTCTAGCAGCTTCCATCTCCAGAAGATAGTGGAACATTATGGAAAGTTGTGGAAAGTTGTGGAAGGTTATGGAACCTCATGGAAACCCATAGAAAGTCATGGGAGGTTATGGAAGGTCATGGAAAATTCTAGAAGAATTCTATATTTAGACTATCTTTGTAGTATATAAGGACCTGTAGTTAGTAGCTAGTCCCCAGGTCTAGTCTCTTAGGATTTCCACTGCATTGTAGAAGTTAGTGGCCTGCCAGGTCATTAGAGCCAATACACTTATTCTCTTATCCCCTTCTGTGTAGTATCTAGTAGTTGTATAGGGTGCCTTGTAGTTGTGCAGTGTTGCCCTGACAATGTGGTTATTCAACCAACTGGTTGGTCATTCAGAATGCGGATTAATTTCCTCATTATTAGGATCCCTGGTGGGATCCCTATGTTGAATACTCAACTTGCCCTTGGCAATCATCAGGTATTTCTCCCTGATTGTGATTAATCATGTTTGCAAGGTTCTAGTCCTTGCCTCGAGAGCACTATTGCTTTCATTGGTTTTTACTAATAATTGAGCCACTTGACAACTCATGTTGTGGATGGTTCTTACTTCATCCATATGCTCATTAATAGTGTCGAGCATTTCTTGGATTTGGTTGCCAAGTGCCAACTTCTCGGGGTCTGGATTGGCTGAGGCCAATCGTTCACTTGGCTCAGAATAACCTGAGTAAATTTTAGGGAGGAACAGGTCACCACTTTCTCTGTGCAGATTGGGGGTCTGAGTAGGACCCTCAGATGTCTCCCATTCACTCACCAGTTGGGCAAGCTGGTCAGTAACGTGGGTGCTCCGTGTTGTAGGATGCATCATATTCATCTCTGAGGTGGCTGACACCACCTGGCTGGGATCCTTGCCAGGATCTAGGGTGGGATCATTCCCACCTGTGATGTTGGAAGTGCTGCCACTGTCAGCAGCATCACCGGTCCCTGCAGGGACCTTGTCACTGGTCTTCTTCTTTAGGACCATTGGAACAAAGGTTCATTCCAGATATTCATATTGAATAGTTTTGATGTATAAGTCAAAAAAGTGTAAAGACTATGGTCTTTATGGTGGGTTAGTTATATCACACCTTGTGCTAGCAGACTGTTTACAATTATGTATTCAGCTACTAGATAGTACAAGGTAATGTGATCAACTGCTCAGCACTAGTTGCCAACCCAAGACTATATACTAGAATATTACATAATGTAACTATATACATTATGTAATAATATTATGTAATTACCTGGGTGCATATATGCATCCATAAGAGCCCATAAGGACTTAGTGTAATTGATGTGAAGTCAATTCATAGTATGTATAATATATACAATAGATGCATAAAGGTGTCTCAATTAAGTCTAAGATGACTTGTAGGAAGGGGTATAATAAGAATCCCTTACATGGACACAGAGCTGGATTCATTATTAGAATTTAGTATTAGTAGTTGGTTGTCAAATAATCTGGAGATACTTTCAATGTGTCTATGAACTATATGAGTCTCTTGCAAGGCTAGTATTCCTATTTTCCAGTCACACATGAGCTGGTTGATCTGGATCCATTTATCACATGAGGCCACTGACCAGTCTCCTCACATATTTTGGGACACAATTTTAAGTCTGCCCTATTTAAAGATGGAGGCAGAAAACTACTTGATATTGAGTCTCAAATAAGGCCATAGACATCATGAAGCTCAGTGAATATCTAAACTATGGAGACATATGTACTAGATGGTGCCTATTAGCAGATGACCTATTCAGGCTAAATGTAAATGACTCACCTCATGTAATTCAAAAGCAGGTAATCATCGATCCCTTCACACAAAACTGGCCAATTATAATGGTGAACACCTCTACTCTTCCCCAGACCCTTAAGCACATGTACAAAGTAGCACAAAAAGTTGGGCTCATCCTTGACTCCACAGAGATATCATTAGAAGTTAAACTTTCCATGTTGATATGGTACCACAAGGCTATCACCTCCAAACGCATGTGGAACTCTAAGTGGATGAACTGCCTAAAAACCAAACATCACATCTCTACAGTCAGTGAGTTGCTCCATTACACACAACAGAACTACCCTAACAGCCACACTGGACATATACACTGTAAGTGTGCTGTATGTAAGTCTGCCAAAACTCGAGGATGTGACAGACCCATGGACTGTATTAGAGCTGTCACTTTTGTTCCTAAACCTCCTGCCACCTAAGTGGGATCCACAACTACATGGAAACCCCACAACTCTAAACCAATGGGCAGCCAAGCTAAAGGAGGATAAAGAAGCTACTGACCATGCTTTCAACCCTGGATCCTTGCTGGAAAACTTGGAAGATGGTTTCCAAGCTCTGACACACAACTTCATCCCGTCCTCTCACCCCTCACACCATGATAATGAACCTGTGAACCCTGAAAAATTTGAAGTCTATACAGACAGTTCCTGCATCAACAATGGGAGCATGGATGCTGTCACTGGTAGTGGTGTATGGTATGGAGAGGGCAATATTAGGAACATGGCCTATCAACTGCCCTCTAAGCATAACACAAATAACGCCAGTGAAATTGTCACTGTCCTCCTGGTCACTCAGAAAACTCCTCCTGATACGGAACTAATAATATACTCTGACTCTCAATACACCATTGATGCTCTCACTGTAAACCTGAAAAGGTTTGAGTCCAAAGGATGGGTTGGCATGTCTAACAAAGACCTCCTGCACACCACAGTTGCATGGCTACATCAACACTCAGCCAGAACAACCTTCAGAAAAGTCAAAGGCCACTCCAAAATTGCTGGAAACGAGGGAGCTGATAGGGAAGCAAATCATGGTGTGCACAGGGAATTTGTCAGTCTAGTTAACCTCACAATACCTGTACATCTACAAACCTCTGGCATCCAGCTATCAAATGCACCCCAATCCCTACTATATAAAGCTATACTAGAGAACATGAAAAAGGATAATAGACACACCACTGAACTCATGATCAAATGAGTGAAAATCTTAATCAAAGAATGGACTGGAATTTGCCCAACGACCACCATGATATGGACCTCAATAAAACATAAGGACATCAGCTGCAATATACAAAACTTCCTCTGGAAGTGCCTCCATAATGCCCACTGAGTTGGAGAGTGATGGCTAAAAATCAGGAATCACAAGCAATGTGCAGAATGCCAGGACTGTGACAGTGTAGACTCCATGGAACATATCCTCCTGGACTGTAACACATCTGGCCAAAAAGTTATCTGGTCCCTAGCAAAGTCACTATGGGCTCTTACAGGCCTTCCATGGCCTGAACCTAACATAGGGACCATACTGGGCTGCAGGCTAGTCCAATACAAAAATGATAAAGGGAAACCGGACTCCGCCAAAAGGAGACTCTTCAAGATACTGGTTTCTGAATCCACATACCTCATATGGAAGATACAATGTGATTGGAAAATCCAATGAGAAGAGAACCCTGACCTCAAAATAATGGACCACGAAATTAAAAACTGTTGGAATAAAACAATGAGTCAGCACATACACACAGATATCCTTTGTACAAACATTTCGGGATACAAGAAGAAGGCCTTATCACTTTCTTCTGTAAAACAGACGTGGGGTAACCTGCTCAAATCAGAAAGCATTTGTGGTCTGCATCCACAGGACATTACTGGGTTTTTAGTGGGTATGAAGGTATGGCAGCCACCATAGGCTACAGCTGCCTTTGAGCCCCACACAAGGCCATCTACTTCAGCTTAGTGCGTAACTTGCATTTTCCTGGATTGGAATCTATGCCCATATGCTTTCTATGTCTTTCTTCTATGCCCCTTCTCTATTAAAATCACTGGCAAACACCAGTCCCTAAATGCAGAATTTATAAGAGTGGCAATGCTACTTGTTACAAATTTGTTATTGCTCCATAAAATAAAATTTAAAAAAAGATGTTATGGTTTGGATATGTACTCCCTTTGTGAGCCCTAACATATCCATAACTTTCCCACAGATCATATCATTACTTAATTTAGTAAGATCCTGCTATCTTACCATGATCTAATATAGCTCTGTTCTCTTATTAGTTCCTGTCCCTTATTTTTGCAGTCATTTGACATCTGTCATGTCATTACATTGGAATCATGCTGATTATATGTCTTTTAGACTTCATCTCCTTGAGTACTCCTTCTGGTGGACCCCTGTGTGTATGCAACTGTTTGGTTGTGGATATTTATTTGTCATCATGGATGTTTTCTCATCACAGTTTGATTTTTTTCAGTGTTGTGGTTCTGCACTGGCTGCTCTCTGTTTGCTAATCAATATCTGTCTCCCTGTGATGTTGAGGCCCTTGATAGGTTTTTGTCACTTGTGTTGGAGTAGGGACAATCTCGCTTTGTTTGTTGATAATTTGGATCCTTTGTTTATAGGCTCTATTACACTGATTCCCTTTTGAACAACTTCATTAAATGCAACAATAATGTTATTGGAATGGACAGGGATCAGCTACTTTCCCAGCTTTATATTCTATCATCTCAAGCGGTGTTGCATTATTGTTTGTCTGACTTAGATTACAATATTATAATTTGTCCCTTTTGATGTCATTATTCATTGAACTTCTTAATAGGCCTGCTAGAACTGGATATTGGCCTGATCCTGTCTATGTGTCCTCTCTTGCAGCTCCCTTTGGTATGCCTGGCTCTCTATCCCTAGATGATCACAAATAAGCAAAAAAATTCATGGTTGTGTGGTATGGATCGGACTGCTGCTCTTGACAAGCTTCAACGTAATGCTAGAAGGGAATCTGGTAAAGGCAGAGTTTAATTTATCTGCTGAATTGACAAACAATCCTGTTCACGTTGGGGCCTGACTTCAGAATCTAATTTTATGTTAATATCTGTTGTATGTTGATAGTTAATGAAGATATGATTCTTATGTACATGTGGATAATCCGTAAACATTGTAATTCATAGTCCGACACAAGGTTATATAAGGAGCCCAGAAAGGAGCGGGGACCGGCGCTTGCGCCGCTAGGATACATATTTCTTTTTTGGTGGAGCGGTTGTTGTAGAACGACGGGTAGAGCGGTCTCCCATCATCCGGGGAGATAAATGTTACATCCACGTCTCACTTTTCGTGAACAACCTTGCTGCCCTTAGCAGGGTTTCTATTATTCCAGGCTATATGCGAGAATATAAAGACCATATTAGGAGTGAAGGCGGAAAATCACGCTCAGCGAATCAACGGTCGTACTTTGGGTCAGAAAGTGCTTACAAGTTGAAACTTTGACCTTCATATTTTACAGCAATATGGCAGACCGATAGCTTAAGACATGAATCAAATAGTATATCACTCGACGTTATGCGAGGTCGTGTAGAAATTTCTGAAGAATCGGAAGAATTCTTTATCTAATACTCGATATTCCAGACAATAGTTAATTCAGCTAAACAGGCGGGATATGATCTCGATGATAGCCATGTAATGTTCAGACCCATGAATGAGAGGGCTTTCCTAATATTTATTCTGCGACCAGACTAAAACTATGTACTTGGCAGTGATAATCCACGGGCTTGACAGGCGTGACGTATTAGAAGAGACTCTCAATGTCACTGACAATACCACTCCCGCATCCAGAACAAGAATCCGGCTGAAGACATCATCAGATAGTGTTTATGAACAGAAGTTGGAGTTAAGACTTACCGTGTTAACAGCGGAGTCAACAACACCAGCGACGCAGCCTGCATCTGCAATTGGGTCTGAAAGTAGCGAAAGTAAGTGATGTATTCCAGTGTAATCACACTGTTCCTCAAATACTCACCTACTCCAATTTGTACACCCGCGGCTAAACAGCCTACAGCGGCAGGTCCAAGGGCAACGGCACATTCTATTTCGTTGTAAGGTCTATATCCAAATATAAAGACAAAAACGACTCACTCCCGGCATCACAACTACGAATCAAGTGCAAGGAAATAGGGCTAGCGAAGGCCACGCTGGCAAGGGAGAGAAGAGCAACGATAGAGAATTGCATATTATGCGTAGGTTAAACGTAGGTTAGATGCAAAGATAGGTAGCCAGCTACCGCGAAGTTGGGAGATTGAGTCGAAGGTGAACGAAGGACTGGTTAGAAACAGTTAACATGACCTGTCTTTTATACGCTAAGATTGCAGCGCTATCCCATTTGATCCTATCAGAATGTATTTTGGCGTCTCTACTGGATACGAAAGAGCTATGATCTTGTACATCAGTAAAGTTTGCAAATGCTATAGTTGCTATTATAGCGATTATAGCAACTATAGCGCCGCTAGCTCCCATACTTTGTTGACAGCTATGATACCTTCCATAGCACTACTTTCAGACGCCTCGTTCGAGCATTCCTTCCTATTATAAAAATATGTGAAGTGCCAATAAATATATTTTAATCCGATACATTGATATTATAACCTAATATTGACATTATTTCCCTGCTGAAGGTCGGGATCATCGTCTACGATGGACGGTTGCTAGGGAAAAAAAGGCGCCATGGTCAGGTTTCCTGATGTATACTAGTAATAGATGTTAAGAAACAGCGTGGCTCATTCTACGCCTATCTCCGACCTATCTGATGTCTCCATATTGAGTTAGTTTATTATAAATGGAACCAATAATGACCACGGAAATGGGGGATGAGTGACAATATCTAGAATATGTATCTAGGACACAATGAGATAACCGGCTATCAAGAACCTGATGGAGCTTGAAGCTTGATGGTCGTGGAGCAGTCTCTAGCAGACTTCACAACCGTTCGGTATTTTGGGAGAATCACACATGTTAAGTAGCATACCTCTCTATGCTCGTCCACTCCAATCGCTATGCTGGACCCATTTGCGTTCTTTGTTGACGTTTCTAAACCCAATCTTTACCATAAGAGAATATAGTTCTGCTCCATCTTTAGATGGGATCCGGGGAAGACTCGGATAGTTACTAACTCTTAGAACTTGAGTTGAATGAGAAAAACCTCTAATAAATTTCTGCGAGTCCGTTAACCATACTATACCTCCACTAGTAACCGCGCGAACCGACCTTTTCATTGCTGCTGACTCCAAAACCTAATGAATCATGTAAATATTTCACAATCTAATAAAGTATTACATTTATTATCATTTCCACCTATAAGATCACGAGTTTGAGCTGAGCTGTGAGATGCCGCGACAAACTGAGCTTTAGAGGTAGATTCCGCGCAGTCCGGCTGTCATACGGTTGTCACACTTAGTGAAAGGCTGCCGATGATGCAGCCTCGCTAGGGTCCATCCACAGATGACAGGACCAACGTATCTCTGTTGAACGAGAAGGTACGACGATGTACAAGTAGGTATAAGTAAACGATGAAAAACTACTGTAATGGTTCCGTCCGTTATGTAATAAAAGTATGACTAAAGGTCATGTCGTAAGCCGGCAGGCTTACACTTAGCTCCCTATGCTACAGGGGGGTTAAACCAACGCAACGTGACACACATCGGCATCGATCCGGCATACCTATAATTCGTCGAAAAGGCATATTCGGATATATGATTGAAAATGAGATAGCAGTTAAAATAAAATTCGGAATATGAATCAAGTATTACTCTGATACCTGCTTCTGGCAGGCTTTGATGCCCTCCAGGAAAGTAGAGTATTGCACCTGAAGTTAGACTCATTTAATGAAATGTATAGGGTATATATATCTAAGTGTACAATTTTTTTCAAGAATTATATCCCACTCCAATCGAGCAGGGTAGAACGTGCGCAGTTAGGTGTCGATCGTTATGAGTCGGCTAACGGCAAGTGACGGCGGCGCTTCACGCCAAACGTGTGGACCACAGCCGCTCCATCTTGTACCCCGAAGACCACCTTCTGCGGGGAGCAGCGAATTATATTTACTTTGGTCTGTTCACGAATGTGACTATAGATGGTAGATTGTGACCACAAAATATATAAGTTGGCCCGGAGGTAATGGAACTACTCTAGGCTGAATAGGTGATGTGGAATGGCCAAGTGAGTTGAGTATTCCGTCTGTTTTGGATACAACGGGAGAAATACCATAATATGAGCTGGTATAACTCGTGGTATACATAGGTCTATGAGTCTTCCAGCTCTCAGATTATGACTTTAGTCAGACAACAGTGAAGCTAAGGCAGCAGCAATGACGGAAATGTGGGAAGACACACTCAAATATTAGAAATCCGAATCCTGCTTGCTGAATAGCATGAGTGCAGCTGAGGCCATTCTAAGTGCGAAGCAGTCATCGAGTCATATAGTTCTCCTAAGAGTAAAAAGAAAGGATTCCAGACGAGGGGAAACTATTAGCTTACCTCCTCTTTTCAAAGTCTTCTATAACTCTCAGCAAAAATATATGCGCGGAACGCCGTGAGCGAGAGGTTTTTAACAGCTGACTTACCAGCAGGGTGATCCAGTTCCAGGGTATTTACAGCGTTTCCAGAAAAACCTTGTCATTGCGTAATTTTTGTGCACCCCACTGTTCGCCGCGAAACAAATGAAAATAATGGGATAATCAATCAAATATCATTTTTACTATTTATTCGTACCATTTATTCGAGACGCATTTTTGTGGTGATGGGCAAGGTTTTTGAAAACGCTATAATGGGAAACATCTATAAGGCATATTAAGCAGCTTGAACCCGACTTTCGAGTAGAAGTAGGGCTTATGGAGTACTATATTTGGAGCAGCCCTTTATATTTTTACTGACATTTTCTCTTGCGTATTTAAAAAAATGAAATTAATTGGTAACGAGAGTGCTGATTTGATAGGTTGTTCATACATTTCAAGATTTCGTTGTTGTTCTTCGTTGGTTTATTCTGCGATTCGATGGAATCTGGGTCATAGTAGACTGCCGGGTGCGGCCGAGCGCCTGCCCGATAGCCGACCCATAACGATCGACTACTAACTCGAAGATGCGCGGTCACTTGGTGGAGGAATGGTAAAAAAGAAAGTCGATCAAAAACTGATATCACAAACAAGCTCCCTCGTTTCTATCGAAGTATTTTTGGACTCTGATCCCTAAAGCTGTGTTCCCTTAGATTTACTTTGATAAGGTTGCGAGGCTACTAGTACTACGTAATTCTTCCATATTCATAATTGTTGAGGATTGTCAATCTCCTTCAGTTGGAGACATCTGTCTCCTAGCGAGTAGAATTGGGAATGAGTTACAGTCAAGTTATCAGACATAGTTACATGCCATGTAAGTAATTTGAGTCAGATTTGAGTTAATGTGAAGTTGTTTAGAGGAATATTCGGATCACCGTAGGTACGCGTAGTACCGAGGCTGATGGTGATCATGGGAAGTGAGAGGATGAGAATAAGTACTCTTCAAGCGGTGGCGGCTCGGTAATTGCCGGATGCCTTTGTTCCTTTCGAACTCCGCGTCGATGGGATGTTCTTGAACTCTTCTGTGCTCGCTCCGGAGTATAATAGGTTCTTTGGAGCCCTATGGAAATCGAAAATTAACGCAGCTATTCGGGAGCTTTTGGTATGTGAACGAAGTATTGCAGTGACGAGAGATCGCTGACAGGCGTTCAATTAGATGCTTCGAGTAGCCGCACTCAACTATGCTACATTTGAATGGTATTGAAGCATCATAATCGCGGTTTAGTTAAAAACTCACAGTCTCGCAGGATTGCGCACGAACCTATGGGTCGCGCTGCTGGTCTCACAGACGATCAACTGAGAGCCATCCGGGACGTGTCATATCTTCGCCCCGTTAAAGAGAAACGACCATCTCCTTCTCCGGCATTAACCCCCTTGATGATAGCTGCGACCGAATACGCCGATGCCATGACCTTAGACGTGAAAGTGCCTCAAGAAGTCTTCGACGCCTTGAAGGCGCATTTGGACAACCAAGAGATGTTCGAGGCTACCGCGATCGTTTCTGGATATAATATGATCACACGTATTATTTTAGCTACGGATGTTGGAGATCTAGCCAATACCGAGGTCCCTCAAGTCAAGTCGAAAAATAAGCTGTAGAGAAGCATGGGTTTCGGGGAATATGTATGTAGTGGGAGAACATGTATCATTTTTGGCATGGTATACTAAGGTTTTATAAATTAAAACTTATAAACATGCAGAGAATCTGGCTTAAAAAGTAGTACGCTAAAGCTAGCTTGTTGAAACCTATTCCCTGGACTGTTATTTAATTCTTCCGAATTGTTCCGTCTACAGACTGTGGCTTGGATTGGTATTTATTGGTATGAATCGTGTTTGAAAGCTTCACTGGTGCTGTATTGTACTAAAAGTTGTCGAACTGTGAGACTTAACAGAGCAACAAGCGAAATTACGAACGTTTTTGGAAAGTTTCAATTAAAAAAATTGCTAAAATAGACGAAAATACTTATTCAAGAGTTTAATGTACAGGAAGATGACCTGCGAAAAAAGTATTCTCTCGAAGAGGATTTAGAATGCTACTTACGGGCGATGCCATCGATTCTGACAAAGGGATGTCAAATGTAAAAGTTGTCCGGTGCGTTTAAGGTGTATGCTGGATATTCGGCTTTATTCGGCACCGAGAGCCGACGACCACGACCTTCTCCCAGGCCGACTTCGAAGTGAATCGTGATATCGGTATCATAACCTAACCATGCCTCGCATACCCTATGTATTTCCTGAACTTGGAGAATCTGAGACGGCAGACAAGATCCGTGAAAGACGTAAAGATGGGAAGCTCATCAACCTGGATGGCGTATTCTTGAATGCACCTGCGATCGCTAGAGGGTATAACGAACTTGTGGGTGCCATCAGATTGCAAAACAGCCTTGATCCTGCATTGCGGGAGTTACTTGTAAAGCGATTTCAAACGATCTAAACATTCAATAGTGACAAGGCTTTTCCTTACTTAGATCCTCCGCGTTGCAGCATTGAACTCTGCAGCATACGAATGGTATGAAAACATCGAACTTTCAAGAATTCAAAACTAACACATCGGAATATAGGATCCAACATGAACCGGTCGGAAGAGCAGGTGGTTTGACGGACGACCAACTCAGGACAATCCGGGATGTCTCCTATGTTCGAACCACACCTCGACCGCTCCGACGCCCACAAACTTCTCCGCCATTGACTGCTGTCATGGCCGCCGCCCTGGCGTATACAGATGCCATGACCGTGGATATCAAGGTCCCACAAGAGGTCTTCGATGAGTTGAAACGGCACCTGGACGACAAACAACTAATGGAGGTAACGGCGACAGTGGCGAGTTATAACTTAGTTTCGAGAGTGTTGATGGCATTAGATGTATCTGATATGGGAGACACCGAAGTTCCCCAGGTCCCGGAGAGTACAGCGTAAAAGAGTGTATATTATGACTAAATGGAGTACGAAGGATGATGAGTTTCGTTTAATCCGTACACACGCTATTCCTATACCGAGATGATAAATGAGGTAGAGGCACGCACCATGCAATCCTTTCAGTGAATAAGCTCCTAAACGCAAGAATAGACTTCAGACCCTTCACGGAATGGTCATGTAGAAGATATACTACGAATTTCCCGGCCAAGAGCAGCGAGTTCAGAGCTGAACTTAATTGATGCAATCCACCTGTTATCGGTTGGTCAGTACGTGTTTCGACAAATGCATTAAGAGAGCGAATATAGTAAAAAAAGTTCAGTCCCGAAAGATGGTATTGAAGAGGCAACATTATCAATAAATTGATTAGCCCATTCGATGGTAAATATGCATCATTGTAGAAAAAGTTGATGAAAGAAGAAAAAAAGAAAGGAAAATACGAGCATGTGCGACGAATCTTGTTGTAATGAAACCTAACAGCTTCGACACACGTCCTTTGCTATAAAAACTTTCGTGACACCTGTCACCAAATGACTACAACTAGAGAATGTGGGCAAATTGGAAGGAAGGAGAAAGAAGGTTGAAGTTTTCGTGATGAGATTAGCGCTTTATAGCAGCTGTACTGTATTTGCCGCTGGTGTGACAAAGCTTTCCCACACCCATATCAAAGCCACCCTAAAGCTTGACTTGGTAGGTCTTCGATTCATTCCTGCACTCTGAAGCCTATTGAAGTCATATATGTAGAGCAATGCCTATATCCATGATTTAAATTATTTATTTCGATTTTTAACGATTTTTCTATTCACTCTAAGCTCACGGGAAGATACCATGTCGTCCTCTAATCGAGAGCGACCAGAAGATCATGTAACGACATTACTACATACCCTTAGGTGAGTATTGCGACCTTACTGTATCTTTATTTATCTTTTTGACATTGTAATCATTCAGAGGGGAGGCATTTAGAAGACAACTGAACCTCCAAGGATCGCGGATACGAGCCCCGACTTCATTGTCCTCAGGACCTTCGCTGCCTCCAGTCCTCTTCGGCGACCATACAGGTGATGATGCACCCAGTAGAGACGTTTCATCATCTCACCAATCGCGTACTCTTTCGAAAACAGCTGGTCCACCGCCTCCACGAAGTTGGATCCCACCGTCCTCCAGTCGATCGTCTGGATCGACATCCCCAGAATGGCGACGAAACGCCTTGTCGTTAGTCTTTGAATATACACGTTCTTCGTCAAAGGCTATCGATCAATCTTCGAAAGTTCCGACTCTGTTCCAAACATGTCTGCACAGATTGCTGATTGACTTTGGTGGCATACCTGTCGATCTCTTCTCCTTTTTACCCCGCCATATACTCCGGGAATATGTCCGATACAGCGCTGTCTTTGCGCCATTGCCTAAAGAAGACTTGGAGGCGATATGGGCCCTGGAGAATGCTGGTTCAGTGGATGGCGAAGTTATAATCACCGGTCCTTATGCAAGTTCGGTTCTATCGCGGCAAGTTCCTTCTGTATCCGATGTGCCTAGCGAATGGGATGCAAATGATAATTCATCGGATCCGGATCCCCCACCAATCATGGATACATTCATTGTACTGTCAGCCCCATTTCCGCCTTCTCTTATGTCGCTTCTTCCGGTAACTTTAACTCATCTCGCCCTGGTTAACATCCAAAGGCTGCCTATCCAAACTATCCTCATTCATGTTCCTCTTTTGAAATTTCTGGATCTGTCGTATAATCTTTGGGTTGGCGAAATAGTGGAAAATAAACTCCTGCGGATGGAATGGCGTCGCTTGCGGAACTTGGAGGTGGTATGCTTTCGAGAATGTGGCATTGCCGAAGAACATACGAAAGCTCTACAGGAGGTCCTTAACAAAGGAAGATTAACGGATATGAAGCTTATCCTTATGGATTGATGTATTCTGATGTCATGTGTGTTTTCGAAAGCTGAATCATGTAGTCGTGTATAGTGAGTGAATAATATCCCTCGAATTTTTGTATTGTCGCATATTAAATAATACTATTGGAACCGAGTGAAGCAATATATACAGGTTTGGTGTATTGTATTCGATTCGAAGCGGGCAAGGCTGAAGCGGTCCACCAGCCACTAGAACTTCGGATGTGAGATACCCACGCCCGGATCAATCAAGAACTCAATAGGCCGAGGTCGCCAGCTATATCCTCAGCTATCCTCTCGTCGCCGAATTCCACATATCCACGCCAATGCGGACGTCTGCCCTGGGTATGACTCCTTCCTACGGTACGAGCTTGAACCCGAGAGACATGTTGGCGTAACCGGTTTATGTCCATCATCATGATGGACGATGAGCCTGTGGAAGAACGTTAAAAGGACAAATACTTTTAGGGGTTGTGGCCATGTATCTCACACAAGTACGTCAAACTAAATGTCATGTAAAAAGGGTCTTTGATTCTAATACTTTCCTGCCAAACAGTCAATACTTGGATACTCAAGTGACAGCTCTTCCGACCTTAATTATGGATTTTACTATATTTCTATTCATCCACGCCGAAGGCGGATACATCATAAACCATTTATCTACAACTAATTTAGTGCCTTAAATCAGAGCTTGTGACTTTGTCTTTTCAAGGCGTCCTGTCATGCAGTCAAGGTGCCTCCGGGAATAACCTTCATGAGCTTCTTCCACCAAATCGGAATTGTCTTCATCCGTGAGGCTTTATTGCCAGCATTTCCTCTATATCCTTTTTTGCATCGTCTGCCAGCCCAAGGTCATTCACTGTAGGCATTGCAAGAAACCTTTATTACTCCCTCGCCAGTATCATCCTCGGATCTCGAATCTTCCATCTGGCACAATCACCATGACTTCGGTTTCTCAATCACTTTTGGACCCATTAGCTTCGATTGAAGAGCTAGTTCATCAAGATATGGCAGCTGGTCAGGGTGCTCGGTTTCTCTTTGACATACTCTATACCAAGGATCGCAATCTAGCAGCAAGCCCTACGAATCCACTGCCTCCATCAATTTCTTTGATCAATGCTATACCTTCAAGATACTCGTGGATCCAGAAAGCGAGATACAAGGACCCCTGCAACAAGTGTATGCTTGTCCCTGATGCATCCAGAAACCCCCCTGGTCTGGATTTCCCGCATTCAGGTTCGTATATGCACGTTGACGGTTCCATCGTTCGGTGCGTTTTCAGATTAATTCTTCTCTCCGTTAGAATTAATCTGGAGACAGATATTTTACTCCAAATGATGTGGTATTACTTGCAGAAATAGGTAACATTTTTCATATATGACAATCGGTGAGAATCTGAATTGGATACGATAGGTTACGGCGCCAACGGACATATCTCTTCATGTCGTCTACGTACATCTGAAGGAGTGACTATCCGAGGCCTATGGGCTGTCAAACGTATGAAGAACACTGAAGTACTCGAAAGAGAATGTCGAACCATGGAGGCCCTGCGTCGTCTCGCTCCTGAATCGATGGTGCCGTATCTAGGTCGCTATTACGAAGAAAATGTTTCTTTCACGACTACATCTACCTCCTGCTCTCCGAATCCTGGATTGAATTTATCCGGATATCTGATGGTCTATATGGAATATTCAGACTTTTTCGATCTGCTATGCCGCCTCCAAGAGCCGAGCAATGGTCCTCGTCGAGCTCTCCATCCTCACGTCGCTCGATGGTACGCAATCGACATTCTTAACCGACTATATGGACTCCACGTCAATAGTTATTATCATGGAGATGTCAAATCTGAAAACCTCATGATGGCTGTTGACGGCCATATTGTGTTTGCTGACTTTGGGGAGACGAGGAAAGATATTCCAGAAAACTGGAACGTGCCTAATTTGGGGACTTTAACAACTCAGGCCCCCGAATTGTACGAAAATTGGAAAGGACCAAGGCGTCCTAGCGATTTATGGTCGGTGGGTGTGATAATTTTTGATATGCTTTTTGGGTATATGGTGAGTTAAATTGATGGTATAATTCGTCTGGTATCTGAGTGCCTCTTAGCCATTCGAAGGTCGTAGTATCAACGAGGTTTACGACAGCATGCACGAAGTCATTGATTATGAGCTGTGGCCCACCATCATGGATGGTGATATATTTGGGAAGGAAAGAGAACTAGGGTTGGATTTCGTCAAAAGACTACTTGTGCCCACAGTTTTCAATCGTATGTGGTGGCCAGAGTTACGGACACATCCCTGGGTGAAAGATGAATGGAAAACAATTTCTGAGAAACAAAGAGAAGTCAGAATCATGTCTTTTCGTGTTCATACAATGTGCTCACGGCACATTTTCAGGCCCCTATGATTATAAGACGAGGAACATGGGAGCCTGGTATGGGGTGGGCTTCCCTTCTTAAAACTGAACAACCCGTCTATTCGTCTGTCATTCCAGACTTAGATCTTTAGATTTTTATACCGTAACATTATTTTCGTATTCACACATAATAGGAAGACCGCCCAATTCATGGAATAATCATATATGTTAGATATATGCGACTATGCTTCTGTCAATTGACGGCTATGATCGATTAAAATTTGTTTTTGTAACCCTGTCTCTTGGTTCCAGCCGTATTTGTCCTCAAATAGAGTAATCTGAGCACACACAAAAATCCAAGTCCAAAGGATAGAATACTTATGCATATAGCTCAAGCTCAAGGCAGCGGCGATTTGTATAGGATACGTTCACTACTACTAGTTCCAGCTCCTGGACCACGAGCAATGAAAGGGCTCTGAAATGTTACTAAGAGGACGTGAAAGCCAAACTTCCCGAGACGTTCTAGTGATTAATAGAGTACAGTCAGGATACAGGAACCAAACTACTATACGTACACACGATTCGAGCTGGCTTATTACGTTCGCCTGACGTCATGCAATCACGTTTCGATTGCCAAGGAAGGACGATCATTAGGTCACAAGGTATCTGTGAAAGACTTTTTGTATAGTTTAGTAGTCAAATGTGCATCGTCGTAGACCCTTCTATACCATACCACCGTGAATCGGAGTGGTGCCAAACGCGCGCCGAGGCGTGCGGCTTGGCGCAACATCGCAGCCGGTAATCCGATAGTAGGCTGGTAGACCGCGTCTAAGTGGCTAACTATATTTATACATGCGATTTACGCACTGGCTCTCTTGTCATAAAGCTGCCTAACGAGAAGTACTCGTGGAGACATATACACGTAGACATATGGTTTCCCGATTGTCGCGTCGGTGACCCTGATAGTAAGTACCATCGTGCGATTACGACGCCATTGCGCTTCCACGTTCACGGAGACAACGGTGGAACCCCAAATCATAGTGCTAGCCGTAGCCTATCGCTCCTTATAGCAGGGTTCATTTACATATAAGCCGCAAAGGTTCATGATTGAGGAAAATCCTCCGCAAATGGCATCTAAGCTGGCACAGAAAGTGTGGGTCATCACTGGTAAGTCTCATTTTTGAATATGGCAAAGAACATATTCTCTGACGCAATGAATACGGGTACTATAGGCACATCGACAGGTTTAGGCAGAGAGCTTGTGTCAGCTGTCTTATTAAGAGGAGACAAGGTGATTGCTACTGCACGCTCACTGGATAAGATCAAGGATTTGGAAGAATCCAATCCTGGACGATGCCGAGCCCTACAGCTAGATGTCACTTCAGAATTTTCTGAGATACGTGAAAAGGCGAAAGAAGCCATTGATATGTGGGGAAGAGCCGATGTCCTGGTCAACAATGCAGGCTTCGGCCTTTTTAGTACCGTCGAAGAGGGAGGGTACGTCTACCCTTGTATGTCCGCTA
>KN837357.1:83828-122760 GCA_000827215.1 Sphaerobolus stellatus SS14 | reverse complement strand
ACGCATACTTGAACAACTGAGGATTGGGAACTCTCAGGAGCCTTGCGGGGGCTCTGTTCAGTATTCCGTGTCATGTCCAGCGGTGTCTCTGGAGACTTCGCGATCGGTGCGTCGGATTGCCACTTGGCACGGTCTTTTTAATTTTTATCCATCTAATGATCGATTTATCTTTTATCAATTTCTCATATTCGGAAGCTTTATAGTTCGCTCTGTATATAAGTTTCGGGTCTTCGGTCGAATTTTAATCATCCACGGATCTCCCTCTCTTATATCTTTCCCTTATTAGATCCTGAGTGAGTTTTCTTAAGCCTAGATCTTTATATTTGGCTTAGATTTATCCGAGCAAATTTTATTTGAGCTGAGTATTTCTCTTCGAAACCTCTAAATGCTAACTAAGTTAATTTGAGCAATATCCATCACTCGCGATACATCTTCATTGGATCGCTACCCTGATCTAATTCATAACTAGTCATATCAGGCCTGCATCTAATTGAAATCCTAAGTTTATCTCTACTCTATTTTTGGGTTTGCTCACCCAACTACGGTTCTAGCTATCTCTCATCTACTAGCCACGGATATGTGTTCTCCTCTAGTCCGTGCGACTCAACAACAACGGGAATCTGGATATCGCCCTTGTGCAGTCTGGAAGTGGAACCACCGTGACTGGCAACTGTCACAACTTGTTCCCAGCCTCTACGACGTTCTGGATCTTGAAGTCTGCCACCTCTCAGGTCCTCTCACGGATATTGTAGTGTCTTAATTCTGTCGAAGGTATGAAATCGGACCTGGACAAGACCATCTGCTTTCAAGAACGCCCCTGAGTCTTCGTCTTACTTAACCCGACCGCCCTGGCAGCAGCTGCATAGCTAATTCTTTCCTTCACACTGTTATCCCGCAAGCCATGACATAATATATCAAGATTCATGAAGGCGAAGTCGATTTTTATGCCCAGGTGGCGGGCAAACCTTGCAGGACTCTTCGAAGATCTGTCCAATGGCAAGCAGAGGCCGCTTGTCACACTGCACGGAGGACCCGGTGTAACGCATAAATACTAACTTGCACTTGTAGACCTCGTCTCGAAGTATGGCCTCCCTGTTATCGTGTATGACCAAATTGGCAATGGTAAAAGCACACATGTGCGGGAAAAGACCGGAGATGGATCATTCTGGACGGAGGAGCTCTTTTGCGACGAGTTGGATATAACTTGCTCAAGCACCTCGGGGCCTAAGATGGTTACGGCTTATTTGGACAGTCTAGGGGTGGATTGTTGGCTGCTCGCTTTGCGACTAAGCAGCCAAAAGGATCGAATAAGCTTATTATTTCGAACTCTCCGGTATCCATGGAGTTGTGGGTCAAAGCTGCCAACAAGCTACGATCGCAATTATTACAGTAAATTCAGGACACATTGACCAAACATGAAGAGGCTGAGACTACCGATAATAAGGAATACGAGGAAGCAACGCAATATTTCTATGATTTGCACGTTATCAGGTTAAAGCCAATACCAGAAGAAATACAAGGGACCTTCGCAAGTATTCCCGAAGACCCAACTGTGTACACAACCAGTCCTCGTCCGCGCCGCGCCGCCGCATCGCGTCCTTCCAAGATCCTTCAGCTCAAGAAAATCACCACGGCAGCGGCCAAACCCATGATCGTCTCTGCTCCCAAGCGCAAGGCTACGGTTAAAGCTAGTACCGTCCTTGTCAGGGGTAAGGTCCTCGAAACTCTCTCTAAGAACCATGGTCTTCAGATCTCGGCCTTGACCACCCAGGCCTCGGGTGTCAACAAAGAGAAGCTTCGTGTCGAAAAGTTACTTAGATGATGTGCGTTTTCTTTTTAGTGATCCTATCTGATTCTTCGGCTCATTATCTCATACAGTGTGGTGGACACCTGCTTTAGGATTCTATTGATGGTCAGGGCATCCATGCTGCATAGTGTATGTATTCCATTTAATTTTCTGGACGCTTACTGAGGTTTTGCAGACTACTTAATACTCGCTCATTTTCCTACCTTCCTTTTTTATTTATGGCGTCGCTTTGGATCAAACACGGAAATTTCTTTTTCTCCTTTGCTGCGCATCACTTATGCTTCGTGAAGTTGCCCTAAGTATACCTCAGCGCCTAGTTATTGTTGGACCGTCGCTCGTCGTATTGCCAAGGTACGTTCTCTTTTCATTCTTTGCTTTTCGCTTATACATGATGACAGTGGTACTTGTTGCGAACTTTGGTGCTCGTAACCTGTGGCTCGTAGTATCGCTCCGGGCACGTTTCTCTTTTCCTTCTTTGTTTTCCATTGCTTATACATGATGACAGATACTTTGTCCTCGGGTTCGTTTCATTAGGTAATTTTAATATAAAATATTTATTGTATCTTCGAATTCTCTCTGAGTCCGCCTGAGCCTGTAAGAGCGTGATGCATGACTGAGACTCGACGCGTGTCCTCACATTTTTATTGCTCCCTTGTACAATTGTCAACGCTTAAATAAATCGGGCTCCTGACCATTCACTTCTAAACGATATATCACATTTTCTACTCAAGTTCATGCTAGCTTGGTGGTGTAAGGATAACAAAGTCCCTTCCCTTTATTTATATCTCAGGGGAGTCACAACGTTTCACGTCATTCTTTGCGCTGTTATCATCGAGTCTACTCTAGCAGATCCGATAATCTATCGAAGCATCGATCACTGCAGTACTAGCTAAAGTTTGTAAACCACACCCAAGATCGAAAAGCGAACCGTGGTATATGCAGCATATTAATGTACGGCTGAATACAAAGGTAAAAGGGAAAAGGAAGAAAAGAAAGGAAGGAACAAGGCAGCAGTAACGCGACTGGGATTCAATGTAATGTTGAATGCATGCATACGAGAAAGCAATTGTGTATAAGTGAAACTATGTCCTTTAATGAAAACGACATTGATCACCTAATCCCAACCGCAACCGAATCACCCCCATCCCAATGAAAGGAAGGGACGACGATCTCCTCCGCACAGACGACCCATCAAGCCTTCTGCCCAATAACCGTCTCTTTCAGCACATTAGGTAACCCAGACGAAGAAGGGAACTCATTATTCCTAATCTTCTTCAACGCCGCCTCCACCTCGTCCTTCGGCATATTATGCCATGGCCCCGCATCCGTCATCGAGCAGCTACCTGCGCACTCGCACAGCCCACCCAAGTTTTTAGGCAGGTTATCCGAGGGGATCTGCTACAATAACTTCTTCTTGTAATCCTTGACCAGGATGTCGATCTTCGACACCGTGATTTCGTCCAGCCATGGCATGGTGAATGTCCAGATAGTGGAGAAGAGGTACGGTACGTTAATGATGTAGAACGTACCCATTCATTCCGGGTAGTAATCCTGACCGATCCGAGAGGCGGCGAGGACGTAAACCTTGACTTTGTAGAATTGCCCGAGACCGACGTTGTTGCGAACAAGGACAGTGCAGGATGTTTCGACGTGGTAGCCGACTTTGGCGGAGCACGCCGGCAGCCGTTGCGTCAAGAGTTTTTCGTATTCTTGCACGAGGTGCTTGAGCTGTCGGCCTTGCATCGTGATGCTGTATGAAGCCTTGATGTCAAGCATCGGCGTTAAAGGAAGCGCAAGACCAGAACAGAGTTGGATTGTAACGTTCCTAAAGAAAGAAGAAATGTGGGGTCTCAGCATCTCCAGTAACCGACTTAGAAGATCTCTCAGGAGATATTTTCAATCCATGTTGCCTCCCCACTTCACATACATCTACATGGAATTGACCCGCGACGGGAATTTAATCGATCTCCTACCGGCACTAGGCATCAGGGAGTCGTCGGCGTACCCAAACCGCTTGGCACAGCGTCGCCCCACCCCCCACTGAGACCGTTTGAAAAAATCGCTCGGGGCTACTAGAGCACAGGGCTTACGAAGGAGGTTCGTGGAATAATCATCACGAACTCTGTTAGCTGTGCCAGCACCTCGGACCATTCCGAAGAACATCAAGGGGCCATGCGAACCCAAGGAGGGAATTTAATATGAGCCATCGGCACAATACCTAAACCGCATGGCAATCACAATGTTACCCCATCCCCTACTCAAAGACTATACATATGCATGTGGTATCTGCCAGTTTCCGCTTCCTCATGAAACTCACGATTATCTGTAAGCAGCCATCCTAGCCATATGTTTTATTAACCCTATATTATCCTATGCTTCTAAACCAAGTACTTTAGAAGGTAAGTCTCCCCTACACGTTTTACCCCAATCCCAATTAATCGGAGTTCCAGTACAAAGTCTTTTAAACTTCTCTACTCACATGGTTGTACATCATTCTATCAGGAGAAACTACATTTATGAAGTAAAGAAGATACCTGAAGAGGTCCTATCCTTCTATCGAAGAGGCAAGTGTCTCATTTTTTTGGGGAATATATATATTAGCCACATTCTAGATCCTTTTCATAGGGCATCGCATCCGCGCATCAGTCCCTTATAACCCCTGTCAAAATAAATTTTCCGCATGAGCTCCATATAGGAGAGGTTTGAAAGAGTAGAAAGGTACTCGCTATTCTGTAGAATATACCTCTCTGTGAAGGCATTCCATCCCGTCCATCAACTTTGGTCCATCGCTTATTTTGATCCACATTAGAGTGAACCAGTGTTCTACCTTTTAGCACGGTGACACATTTAATTGCGCGCGCAAATCGTCTGATGGTCGGTTCTAATGTTCCTGCATGGTGCGGTACATATATTAATATTTTATTAGGTAGAAGTGACGATTGCGTGAAACTCATCAAGCGGTTCCTCACCGAGTAGAACAGGCTCGGAGATGGCTTCTCTTCAAGTTCGCCGCGAAGCTTTCAAGAGGGTACATCGCACGAAAGATACGCCTATTAAATTTTGAGATACTTAGAATAATTACCCGCTATTTTACAGCCATGTCCAAATTAGTTAATGAAATTGCCGAGCACATAGCTCCTCTAAGGAAAAGTCTACTGAAAATGGTGGCGAAACAGTCTGTACTAGTATCACGTTGAACAAACATTGAATAACCTTTCCCCGATGATCATCATTTCGAAGTCCAGACGTTTTTGAAATTGCTAGTCCACGATATTAATCCTGAGAAATGTACTCTGTTACGACTATGGGTGCCTACTGGAGCCAATGCGCGCAACGGCGGACGGGTGCTGTAATGGCCATTTGCATTGTATTCTGTGGACGTATTTCAACTCAAACGTCGAATTATTTCCTGGCCAGGGCTTCTTAATAAATTTCTTACAATTTTCAAAGGCTTCGCGCAGATAGAAAGTTAACATATTTATTATAAGACCAGCGGATCAAGTAAAGAAAAGAAACAAAGCTAGTGACGACGACATATCAAACGTATGCAATAGAAAATCTGTTTTTAAGAAGGAGCGTAATGCATATACTAAAGCCAAATGGTTAGTCTGAGTACTACAAAGAATAACGCACGGAACTTACCAAATCATGGGTCGTTAATGAACGTCGGTGATCTATCGGACTTTAGCCAGCGTTCGTGTCAACTAGGAGTCAAACACATACCGCGTATCAAGTATAGTAGTGGTATAGCAGTAGTAGTAATAGCTATATTCTTCAGTCCTAGAGAAAGGTCTCAGATCAAATATAGCGAAATAAATAAATATGTGCTCACGAATCGCGCCCTCTTCGAGGAAGACGGCCCTCCCTCGTCGATGTTATCGTCGCCATAATCTCCATCCCTAAACCTTTTTAAGCACTGCAGAGCCTTCTGTTGATCTTCGACGTTTCCGGAGAGCATGTTGAGGACCACTCGGCGAGCGGCCCCCTTTTCGCGGGCGGGATTAGAGTGTAGTAGTTCCTGTCGTCCTAAATGAAATGCCAAATCCTTCAACTCTGGATGATACACAATCGTATATGAATGTGCTGCCTTGGATATTGGTGTCTTGGCGGCGTTAGGGGGGGCGAGAGCGGACTTTTTCCCGGGCACGGCGGGAGCAGGTGGGAGGAGGTTTTCTTTAGCTGTTACAGTGGACGGAGGTGAAACCTTTTTCTTCTTGGACACGGAGGGCTGATCAAGCGGGGTCTTCTTCCCAGTAGCATACGACGGCGGTGCTGCCTTCTTGGCCGTGGGAGCAGGCAGCGCCGGGGTTTTTTTGTCAGCGGCCGAAGCCTTTCGCAAGGGTTGGGTACGCCTATCTGAGCCCAAAGAGGTGTTCTGCGACGTAGCAATGGAATCCTTATGCGCGAGCTTGCGAGGAGTGGCGTTAGTGGGGGGTAGAACAGGGGTTCAAATCGGGCAACTCACATGATCGTGTAGAGAGTCTTCAGCTTCTATTTGATTAATCGAGGAACGCGTGATACGTGTATAAGTAGAGACAGGAATGCGAGACATGATGGTGTAGTTGAGAATTGAGGAAAAGGGGAGGGGAAACGCAGCGTATATGTATATTGACGGGCGCCAAAGGTCGCCAGATGAGGAATTAAGTAGGAAATCTTTTATTTGGGTCACGATTTGGCCGAAAATAGATCCTTTGCATTGTGAGCTATTTGATTGATTTAGTCACAAGTCCGCGCCGCGGTCTGCCAACGCGAGAAGCCTCATTTGATGCGCTTCCTTCTGTTTGCCTTTTGCGACATATTTGGTTCTGCTCCGTTCCCGCCGTCCACAAGATACGCGTTTTGCACGCTTTTCTTGATCTCCAGAAATACGGGTTCATATTTACTAGGTGTCGTGGATCCAAACAAAAGCGCGTGGGCTAGCGTTGACAATGAGCATTGCTTTTTAACACTGAGAGACCTTGGCCTTCTCAAGCGAATCGCCATCTCCGCAACGAGCCATTTCAATACCTGGTGGGTCTAACTGAACGGATTTCTGATTTGGTTGAGTAGAAGCCCGTTCTTGCCTGTCCTTGTGCATACGCCCTCCAAAGAAACTCATGGGGGTGCTGACCATCGAAATATTGCTGGCAAATGCGGTAGACTCGGCATTGCTTTCTTGAACCTTCATTGTGGCTTCGAAATTCCAGATGACAGCAGGCTCCTCCTGGGTAGGCTCACAAGTTTTTACTATTATTTTACTACAAATGCTAATTGCTATATACTAGTGGATCTGGGATCTGTCCCCGTCTTAAAAAAAATTTATAAATCCATGTCATCCATCATCAAGTCCTTAAAAATCCATCTGTCATGACTGTCTCGGGGAGGGATCCACTGTGTTCCATATTTCTAATCGCGGACTCAAACTGCAAGGACTCTGGCCCGTGCACAGGAAAACTCGAATAAAGTCTAGTAGAATAAGGTGTATATAGGATCACATGATTACACGTGACGGACGCATTAGAAAAGCTATATAGAAAGGAGGAGAGGAGACTGGAACACTATCGCCCCTTCCCCTCCTACCGCCACCATCCCCTCTTCCCTCTCCGATCCATCCATCCGTCCCTATCCTATTCGACATCCACAACTGCCATCCCTCGCTGCCGTCGACATCCACCATCACCCTTCCTCGCCGCCTTTGACCTCACCACCGTCGACGACCTTCTCCGCCGCTTTTAATTCGGAATGCAAGTACTTATTTAGGTGGGTCCAGCTTCCTCTCGCTCGTGTTCCTAGGATTCGTCGTCACCCTCCATGGATCATGCATGGCTCCTTGCCGTTCTTTAGAACGATCAACGTCCTGGCGACACAATGTAGATTGTGTATCACGTGCGCCCGCCTTGTCTCCGTCTTGGTAGTAGCAGGCGGTCCCTCAGCTGGCCGGGTTAGTTCCCTGTACATGGAAGGAAGGACATTGTGGATAAATCGTTCGGGTATCCCGGCCGATTCCTGAGGCCTCGGTGCCGGGAAGACGTCTCCATGATGATGTATAGGAAATGGGGTCGCGTGACATGGAACAGATTAGTTTTCTGAGAGATCTTCTGAGTCAGTTACCGGAGATGCTGAGACCCACGTTTTTTCTTCAGGAACATTACAATCCGACTTTGTTCTGGCCTTGCGCTTCCTTCAACTCAGTCTTCCTTTCTCTCTTTAAGTGAGTTCATCGTTATTTCTCTTGTACAACATTGTGTTCATAAGTATTTCAGCATCCAAGAATCCAAGAATCCAGATCGATGTCGACTTGTACTCTGTCGCTGAAATGAAGTCATTTAGATGCACCATTTAGCGTTTTGAGTGTACGTACTTGTGTCTTCAGATCGTCCTACGCTTATACCCACATAAAGAAGTTTCACCTTTCTCTATCGCCAACAGGTTTGCCACAACCTCTGAATTTACGACCCACGGTTCTACGAAGTATTGGATATATCATGGAGGTAGCACCAGTAAACGAAAACTCCAGCAGTATCCGGACCTGCTTAGGCCGCGGGTATAATCCCTTCCAGAATTCCCAACGCCTAGAAAAATTAATTCTCGTCTAGTTTGGTTGCAAAGTATTTCACTAGCGTGCCGCAAAGGAGTGAACAAGCTCTTCAGTTTCTACGATCTTTTATCGAAGAGAAAGAGCAGAAACTCAAAGATTATGGCAAGGATTACCCAGATAAAACGGTCAGCTTTTCAACTCCTGCTTTCTTCAATGAAGTACTATTCTGATTTCTAATTCACAGGAAACTTTTTTATCGTGGATTGTTGACGAAGCTCAAGGAGAAGAGCGTTCTCCAATTAAGCTCACTAATCGCATACTAATGCTTAACTTCGGGGCTATCCATACTGGCTCCTCGGTGAGTTGTATTCAATTCCATGTCTATGACTTAAACTAATCATCACATGAAGACTTTTACCCATGCTTTGTATGAACTTTCTGCGAGACCGCAATACATTCCTGCCCTGAGGGAAGAAGTAGAAACCGTCGTGAAACGTTATGGATTGTCAAAAATGGGACTGATTCATATGAACAAATTGGACAGTCTCTTCAAGGAGACACTACGTCTAAATGGCCATGGCTGTCGTATGTTCTGTTTAGAGTGGTATTACATATTATATCTGACCCATTGAACAGTTAGTGTAACTCGGATGGCATTGAAAGAGTTCACTTTCTCTGACGGTACCCGTATCCCGAAAGGAACAATTATGTCTGCTGCTAGTGCAATCCCTCACCTGAACGACGAAGTCTACCCTGATCCCAAGACATTCGACCCCTTCCGCTTTGCCAAGATACGAGAGAAGGAAGGGCAAGGAACATCCAACCAATTTGTTGCCACCAATAATGACTATCTCGCATCTGGACATGGAAAGCATGCATGGTACGCCTCCTATTGGCAGTTGACGTCAATTTGACTCATATTTCCCTCCAATAGTCCTGGTCGCCTCTTTGCTGCTAATGAACTCAAGCTCATGATGGCTCATATTATCTCGATATATGACATCAAGCTCGAGCAAAATGGCGTAAAACCTCCTAATCAATGGTTTGGTTTAAGCTGCATGCCGAATCCTCATGGTTCTATTTTGTTCAGGCGCCGGCGCAATTAATTCGTTCAGTAATGAAGTTGCGTTTGTTTGTCATGAGGCTTAAATTGCTGTAATAATTCCTTCGATAATTTGCTCTTACTAGCAATATAGTTGCCTCTATCACACTTTCTGAATAACGTTCTTTGATTACTGAAAATATACATTAAATCCGGAGGACTGTACCTCGATTTTCATGCATAAACCGAAACATTTCTCGCTTCCCATCCGGTTAACTTGCGTACCCCTTACAGTAAACGGCGCACATCCTGAGACACTAATTAATGAGGAACTCTCCGACAACCTCCATGTAGCGTTCTCTTTCCTCTCATTGCGACAGGTGACTTGATTCAGAAAACTGGAACCACTTGACTTTCGAGATATTTTGGAAATATGGCATGACTACTTCGCCTTGAGCCTCATCATAGCGACCATTCAAAAGAAGTGTAGAGACAGCTATTTTGTGCAGGTGCGAACACTCATTTACGTCCGAGTACTAATTTTAACGAGTTCTTTCCATCGCATTCTTTTACTAGACAACTCGAATGTTATCTTATTTCGCCAACCACGAGACTCCCGGACTACTAGACATCCAAATATATTTAAGCCATGCTCCACTCCTGATATCCTTATTGCGGCGGTCATCGATAATCACCCTATACATAACAGAGTATCGTTCAAAATGGAGAAGGAACGATATTTTGTGGTGTATTTCATTCCACCGACGCAGTCGCCAACATAACAGTATCGTCCAGACAAACGCATGTACCAAATTTTCCACAACTTCTGCAAAATGATATCCTAAATCGAGACTAGTCGTATTTTGAACAAGAGGTCACGATGGAGACTCAGGTTGAGCATAGTTACAAGCTTATATGGAGTTTTTTCGCTGTTAAATGTAAACGTCAACCTTGCTAGGTGTTTCCGTGGGTTCTTACTACTATAGACTGGCTTAATGGGCCGTGGCAAGCCCGGCAGAACAGTTCCCCTTTGGAGTGGATCCTATTTGCATTAGTTGCTAGATCTATTATGGTAATAAATTCAGACACTGGTTGTCTGTCCATTCATGTACCATGCATTATTATCAGTCCAATTATTTATATTGCCTTCAGATCCCGAATGTGAGCCTGTTGCAATCCCATCACTCAGGGAGTTCATCACACCAAGAGACACAAACTTGGGGAGTTGTAATCATATGGATGCCTCTCTCAAGATCCTGTTCTATGTGGCTGTTTCTTGAATCTGTAACATAGCTTTATTATTATTATTATTATTATTATTATTATTGAGCAATGAGAAACTATGTAGCTAATTATGTCTTCCTTCCCTCCCTGAGTAGATGTTCTCATAGTTGGCGCAGGTCCAGCAGGACTTGCAACAGTGATTGGCTCGAGCAACTTGAGGTGAACATCGAAATTCTCAATAGAGATTCCATTAATCAAAATGGCTCATGAGCTTCTATTGTCCATTCCAGGACTCTATAGGTAACCTTTTCTCCTTGGTATTATATACTTTTCATTGCTGACAAATTAACCAGGTTCTGGACACAGTTGGTTTAACAAACTGAATAATCAAAGCAGTCACACCATCTCAAGGACAGTTATTTTACAGAAGTTGAAATTAGCTAATGATGGTCAACCTGTAAGTAATCAAACATCTCATGGGATTCCTCTCTCAGTTTTAATCAGCCAATATGATGTAGAATTGACAGGGGCTTTGTAGTTGCCAGTGGGACTGTGATGCATGCATGATACTGGTGGATTGCTATTCAAGTTGGTCATGCTCTTATATTGTACATTATACTTGCATGCTTTAAAACTGCTTGAATGGTAGTATAGTACTGAAATGCATAGAAATTGTTGGTATAATATTTCTGAGTATAATACAGCATTGTGAGAAGTATCAGGGAAGTATAACCAAATGAGGTCATTCAATGAGCAGCCTTGCTTCCCATAAGAATAGTTGTGGGTGCCGAAGCTTGTGATTTTACATGAACTGCATGATTTTTCAATCTCAGCCATGGTCAGGTGATATGTTGGCCATGTCATGTCTTATCATGTGATATCATTTCTATATTGCTTCACTTCCCACACATGCCTCATCTACCTCAGCTATTTCTCCCAACCCCTCTTCTCTTTATACCAAAGCCTTTAGCTGTTAGTTAGCCTTAGCTATTTGTTGGTCCCATTTCCAAGTCATTGGAAATAAGCAACACTCACTGATTCAAACCAGATTTACCATCTTTCAGGTAGGCCTGCAGTTTGCCTCCCATTTTATTATCTTCCAGTACTTCCATTTTGTTCTATCACCTGTGTGAATGCATGTTCCATACTGTCTTTACCACAAATGGCCTATCCTAACTACCATGTGATGGAAGGTTGATCACAAGCTTAAAATACCCTGGCTTATCCATCCATTGACTTTTTCACCTTGTGGACAGTTAGCAGAGGTCGCAAACTCTAGAAACTGTTCTTTAACTCAAGTGCTAAACTTACCAGTGTGTCATTCAGGTAGTTGCCTGGAAGTAGTCTTGTCATGTCCTTATTATTTACTGTTATGGAAGCGGGTTTCTTAATGCCACAGTATCTGTGAAAAAGTATGCTTCACTACAATAAGCAGTTGATATGGTCAGTCAGATAACGACAAGATACATAGCTTCATTCCACCAATGGTCAGCTGTTTCTTGACTCCAAGATATGCACATCAACTAATACTTTTTACAATCAAAATACCAGAGGCATGCCTTATAGATATCATGTCTGGAAGGTCCATTTATTCAGCAATGCTATTTAAGGGTTGAAGGTAGTTGACCCATCTTTTATCTGAGGGAAGTATGTCTAAACGGAGCAAAATGTAACTAATTCTGATAGATTACCCAGTCTTTATCAGCAGGCTATCCAGTTCCTTCAATTGGATTATCCATTTAGATTATCAGTGGAAGTCCCATGTGAATTCACTAGGTACTGGTTAATATTTTCCCATAATTTACCCATTGAATTTTTCAGTGGGAATTTCACTGGGTTGGGATTCACTGGGTCGCCCAGGAAATTTCACTGTGACTTTTCCTGTAGTGGCTTCATTATGCGTACATATGAGAACAGAATGAAGAAGAGGTGAAGAAAGGAAGAAGATGGGATGAAGAGAGTCAAGAAGATGTGTGATAAGGCATTTATTAAGCTTGATTATGCACATACAATGGAGGGAAATGAATGGATGAAGAGACAGGATGAGAAGACACACACAGTTGTGCATTAGGAGCATTGGTTGAGGAGGCAGTGGCAGTGGCAGCTGGGGATGGAGCTCATGGATGTTGTGGAGGTATTAGCCTCCAGATCAATGTGTCAAACTCCAAGGATGACTCACATAACTGAGTGCTAAGAGAGAAAAATGAAGTAGAAGTCAAAAATGTAGAAAGTGATTGGTGTGATGTAATCATTGAGTGCTGTTCATTGGTGATGTCATTGTGTAAGTAAGTAATATTTGAGAGAAGGAATCATGGTCATTTACCATTTCTAAGGACATTAAGTAATTTGTGCTTGAGATTGAGACAGTGACTGAGACAGTGGATGCAGTCAGTGTGCAATAATGAGAGGTGGAGCAGTGGCCCAGCTATCCGGTGACATGACCAGCTTGCTCTTGATGACAATGTCAGATATTCTTCAAGTACAAACAAAATCTCAGATTGCAGCACAAATTGCTTTACTACTATGGCAACCAATCCTTCATGTATTCGTCTCACTTTAATTGTACCAAGCCTTGACTCATCAATTCCTCAAGACTAGATCCCTTGTAGAAAGCTGAGGTTTACATCTCCAGCATCTAACAAGCTGCTACATACTATTTCTTATGTCTACTGTATTCTGTGCAATGTCTTTCATATGTACCTATGTATGTTGTCTCCAGTTCTCCACATTATTTCACTGAGTGAGTACTCATCCGAAATTCTTGTATGACAAGTATCACTCAAATTGAATGTCACCTGCATCAATTTCATTCTCTATGCCATCCATTACCCAACTGTCTCAAGAATCCAATCCAAAGCATCATTTGTCACTACTTATGGCTCACTTCCAGGCTCCAGTTCATTCGACCTTGCCCTCCAACTTCAATGGCAATTCCACATTTAAACTGCATTCAAGCAAACATTGGTAGCATGAGTTCTTGCCTCATGTCTATCTATATACATTCTCTTCAAATGGTCAATTCTACCATCGACCTCATCATGAAAATATTTTACTGCTAAGGTGTACCACGTGGCTTCACTATGCTATTGTTAAGGGATGGTGTATGGGAGGGAGCTCAAGATGGGAAGTGCTGCCATCACAATCCTATAATTTTCCTTCTCTCACATTGTTAATATTTGCCGAGAAATGAACACATACTGTGTCTATGATCTGTCAGCCTTTCGCTTTCCGTAACTTTTGTTTTCTTCCAGCTCTTCTTTTGATGAGCCGTTATTGATACCTTCATCAATCTAGGTTGGCACTGGATAATATCTCAATGCCTCAGCATTCCAATTTAGGGGTGGTTAATATTAATAATGAGTAACATTCCATCATCAGGGTCAATGGTTTCTGAATCACCTTATCTTGAAGGATTCTAGTTGACTCATAGCTATACTTTGGATTCCAGCAGCAGCACCTGGCAATTTGTGCAGTTTGTAAAGCAGTACACTGTGCTCATAGGAACAACACTTTACCAATCAATCACAATCTGCTGCTGATTCAGGTTGTTTACTTGAAAGATGTGCACTCATAATGTCGAGGTACTTGTTGCCTGTATAGGCAGCAGATTATGTATATACAAGTATCTATTAAAAGTGAGATTTTTCGTTGTGAATATTTGAAACAATTTTACACAATGTGTGACCAAGCTGTCAATAATGTCCACAATGTGTCAAGAGGCTGATAACTGCCTATTCCATTTGAGGGATATAATGCATGTGACCGAACTGCCAAAAGATTTTCAATTTTCGATTCTTTGGTCTGGGAAATGAAGGTATGTCACTAAAATCCCAAAATAATTATAATACCTATCAACCTGATAGTGCATTGCAATGTCTTTATCAGATTGGTCTGAGAATTATCAGGTTTTTATCATATTGGCCACGGACATTACCAGGCATTTTCAGACCTACTCAAGTAATGCCTAATATGCCAAATAGAACTTACTCAATTTCAGTTTACTGGGGCTCTCAAGTGCAAATAAAGATATATTCCCACTTCCAGCACTATATCAGATGGGATGGGATGAGAGGTGGTTGGTAACTAGACAGCCCCTTGAGTAGCACTAGCTGCTATCTTCTGTAGACCTTTGAAATATTACTAAAGAGCATTTCAGCCACTAAATCAAAATCAATCTGGGAGACTTTTTTAAGCTAGATTAGAATGCCATCCATTGGAAACCTCTTAACTTAAATGAACTGGAGTACTTGAAGATATCTGGATAGCATCAGTGAGGAGAATGTTCAGATGTCATGCCGACTTTGGCCAGTAAGTATACTCTTTGAAGTATGTTCAAGCATCAACACAGCGAAATATGAAACATTTAAATACAATAACAGTTGGTGTATTTAAATTGATATACATAGAAATTTACCAATCATTGACAATAAAAATGCTAAAGTAAGTCGTAACTCCTACATACACATGGAAATTTCAGAACGCAGAATTTCGAAGAATATTATATGAGTAATTCATGAAAGGTAACATTCGTGATTTCTATATCACCTGGATTCAGTTGTAAATTTGCATGTTCGCGGTGTCTGACCCTGGATAATGCAGTATACAGTTGGCCATGTGAAAAGACAGGGTGTGTAAGGTCAATAACAACTCTGTCTAAGGTAAGTCCTTGACAGCTATTGAAAGTAGTTGCATATGCAGTGTGAAAAGACAGGGTGTGTAAGGTCAATAACAACTCTGTCTAAGGTAAGTCCTTGACAGCTATTGAAAGTAGTTGCATATGCGGGTGCTAAAGGAAACCGTTTTCGGACCAAGGTATATCAGGAAGATGATAGGACGGAAGTAAAGGTGATTCATGGAATCAAGATGTCCTCCTCGGATTACCGGTGTACAAACGACGTTATCAGATTCATAGTTATTACCCGCATACACGCTGCTACCATGCTTGTACCGGTAGTATGCTGATAACAATTATAAAGAGCGAACACGTGACAGGTAATATCGGCAAGTAAAATCCGTTATAATTAAGCAGTCAACACGTGACCGGTGATTAAAGCACTAAAGAGCTCCATCGCTTCCGTTCGCACCCGTTGAATCCCGGCGAAGAGTATATAAGCTGGTCTGAAAAGAGATAGATATATTATAACTCCCAAAATAAAAATGCCGCCGATTACCTAAAAAGGACAGTTTTGTAGAAAATTTTAGAGAACGAGTTAAGTTAAGTTATTAAGTTATTATCTAAATGAGTATCCTGCGATATCTCCTATATATAAACACTCCACTGTCGCCACATTTGTGCTTAGCCGTACCGAACCCTACCTGGTTGCTTAAAGCTCCATACAAACTCCATAGCCACATAGCTGCCTTCTCTTTCCTTAACTACCATCACACACTGCTGAAAATATGTGTTCGCACATCCTCCCCGTCGTTGTTTGAGTTGCGGGAGAGTGTAAACTTGAAACCAAGGTATACATTGTAGCGTCATCTGTCTGTGCTGACATCGAACTCGGATTTGGTTGAGATTTGGCCTCTTTGGAATCCAACATGCGTAAGTATATCTTTTGCATATCTCGAAGCTGAACTGCTCACAGTGGCTGTCTCAATAGAACTCGGATCCTGATAGGCACGACATTGACCATGATTGCAGTATTGAAGCCAACTCAAGTCTCAAGTGAGTGATACTACCATCACACAGAGACCAGACTGGCATCACGGTGAACATCTATAGCCTTGCGCACTACATAGTCGCTAAGTAGTATGACCCGAGTCTTGATCCCGCTTCTTATTAGTACTGCTGCCGCTACCGCTCTGTACCTACTACACCGAATAGAATATTAAATTGCTCCGTATTTTTTATCTGACTTGACTAATGAAAATAACGTCCTCAGGTATCTATGATGTGAATAAGGATTTTCACCAATTTCCATGCATTAAAATGTTTGTCTGGATATCATGCATTATAAAACATGATAAAACATTGTA
This sequence comes from Sphaerobolus stellatus SS14, assembly GCA_000827215.1. Taxonomy (NCBI): domain Eukaryota; kingdom Fungi; phylum Basidiomycota; class Agaricomycetes; order Geastrales; family Sphaerobolaceae; genus Sphaerobolus; species Sphaerobolus stellatus. The sequence goes on along the minus strand of KN837357.1, from coordinate 106,191 downwards.
AAACATACTTTATGTCATAAAACTGGTAAAGCCTTATAAAGTCGGCACAGTCTGGTAACATTATTATGTATATTCAGGCATAACTTAGAGTTTTGGATTTTTGCGACATATTCTTTGGTAAACAGCTGGATGATTTCATTAGAAAGTTGCTCGAAACACCATGATGTAATTTGGTCATTTCCTGTAATAACATTGTGTCACTCTTTCAGTATCCTTGCATCTAACCTTGAGTAAAATCCAGACTGCCATCATGGTGCCCAATGCCGCCCAATGCCAGAATGCCAAGGGCATTCTCCTCTTGCAGTCACCACTGCTTTCTCCTAAATGCTGATCTCATCGTGGCTCCCTACCTACCGGCTAAAATCAATTCCAGTGATCATAGGGTGTTTATCTGTCGAAAATTTATCTTTACTGAGCGGATCAATCTAAGAGGTTTATCATTCATGGCTAACAAAAGAGGACTCAATAGCCTGCATGCCACTGGCAGTGGATTGCAATTGGGCACCTCCATTTTCTTTAGTGCTATCAAGAGGAACTTCCTGAATTAGATTTATCATGGCACAGAAGTCAGATTAACACAGTTATGTTAAGGGCGAAAGAAGACGGGGCCGAGGCACAAACTACATGCGAGCGCCTAAAGTCATGAAGGCATGCACAACTCGTGTCACGTGCTACCAAAGCCAAATTAATATATGCATGCCGGGTTTCTTTACCTTCATATGGTAATCTGATCCCTTCACGTGGTAATGTGATAGCTGCATATGGTAATTTGAACACGTGACTACCATCACGGCCAGACAAGAATTTGACCCCATGATTGTAGGATTGGGATATCATGTTGATGGGGGATTTCAACTTGCTTCGTTGAAATTCTCATGCCATTTGGCTATCTCTCAACATCTACATCACTAAAGACAATTAGTTACGATTAAAATCAAGGTAAATACCTAATATATCGCGAGAAAATTGTTTCTGATAAGAATATTGTCTAGGCTCCGTTCACGGGTCATGAAGAACCGTCGAAATTGCTGTTTGGAACCCAATTGGAACTTAAGGGAATTTGAAAGGTGGTACTCTCCTAGGACTAATAGTGTAACTCAGCGATGTTAATTCAATTTATCTAATTATTTCTTGAAATAGGTAAAAGATATAGGCTCATTGTAATCATGGCCTCGGAAGTGTCTTCGATGCGTTAAGATTATTAGGTAACGTGTGAGAAGAAACGTGGGCTTGAGTGAAGAATATTTTTAATGGTAAAGGTATACAATAGGTTAATTCTCCTCGATGTGATTTAACTATTACATGCTGTAAATGATCTCTGTGGAGGAGGAGGATAAACCGGCATCACTGTCCATCTCTTTCCTTGCTTCTATTTGCCTGCCTCAATAGAGCTTTCTACAAACTCTTATGTTTAATACTTGATGACCCACTTCCAAAGAGTTGTCCTGGGTGATTTATAGTTAAGCATATACTAAGCATATACCTACCTCCACTGTGAGAAAGAGGTCTCAAACTCTCCCATTGACTTCTACTGTAATGGACCATTTCATGTTTTGCACAGTAACAAGTTTAATGACTCCCATGGCCTTCCTGCAAAAACACTGCAAAATAAATCTGAATGAAGACGTCTCGCCAAGATTCAAATAGTAAATTTTCCCTGGGTGTTTGACTTACAGATACCTTTCGGACTCATCTATATAATATTCACTGAATTATAATGCAATACTTGTTATATAGGTAATTAATGTTTCATATGAGACAGCATACATGAGCTTACTCTTTATATTTACATTGTTTTCTCTATTTTAAACATCTCTATTTCCGAGGAATGTTCAGTCCTATCAGTTGTATCACCGCCTATTACAAGGCTGGACATCTGTCTCATTCAGTACTTGTATCTAGTCTGTTACTTATTAATTCTGAACCAGTATTCAGTTCCTTTCATTGACGTCACAAATGATTAATTTGGAGGTCTATGCTTGTCTATGTAACAATAACCGCATAGTGTTCAGTCTTCAATTAATTAGTGCTTAATGTTACTTATTTCTGGAGCTTCGACGTGTTAAAAATAAATAATATCTTTGTGACTTAGAATGTAGCCTTACAGCCTCTTCATATATACAATCAGGCTGTACAGTTCTTGACTCCTTGCTGGTCAAACAAGATTCTAGTCAGGAAACTAATCAACATGAATTTCACCTTGTATGCTGAGCAATGCAATGATCCCTCCGTCCATGTACACATCTGTTTGCTGAGTATCCACATATTGTAGTGTAGTTAAGAAAAAATCAATATATTATAACAATTGAAGGAAAATTCTTAACAAGTATTGTAAGGAATCCGGGGAGCGCAGCGGTGACTACAAGGTCTAAGTCAGGAAACCGATACCATTATCTAATGTAATTACATAATATTCTCTATACAGAAATAGTCCCACAAGCATTCATATCTATGAGATTGTCCAGAAATTCGCATTTCCTTAACACACCCCTGCAATCGAAACAGATTGGACACTAGAAAGTGATTTCTTCCTCATATGTATAACCACCAACTGGATAAGAAATTCCAGCAGCGTCAATCTGCTGAGAGGCATGCCCTTCATCATCTCGATCCTTCCACTCCTCTTCCGGAGCACTGGGACAGTCCTTCTGATAATGTCCACGACCACCACAATTGTGACAAATGACATTCAGCATATGTTTCTTCGGCTTTGAAGACATTGTGGACTTTGAGGAACATGACTTTGAGTTTGAAGCGGCGAGGGCAGTAAATTGATCTATTCCATGGCGTCGAGACTCTTCATTGAGTAGTCGACCAATGACATTGTCAAGAGTCAACTCATTGGGCTGAATAGACTCCAGATTGACCACCAAATGCTCATATTCTGACAAAAGCCCATTAATCAAGACCAAAACCGTATCCTCCTCATCCCTCTTCCTCAACCACTCCATTGTGACAGAATTGAGGTTCTCTGGGAGCTCAGTGATGCTTCGAAGGCACTGTGCAACTTGCTTGACGCTGGCAATCCATGCTTGCATGCTCTGACCATCTATCTTCATGGTAAGGAAACTGCGGCGGAGAGCGAGTCGAGTTGCAAATCCACGGGACATATGCACGGCGCGGAGGTTTTTCCAGGTAGCGCCAGCGTTGCCGGACTTGTCGACATGAGGCAATTGTTCTGGCTCAATATGGAGGATGATCTCATATTGAGCCAATTGCTTCTTGCGAAGCCACGACCTGACGGGTTTATGGTTGTTTGAACCAGGTGGGCGAGGCTCACAATCATCGATAACACCCTAGACTTCCCGGCGGACCAGCAAAGCTTCCATATACACAGCCCAAGTTGAGTAATCCTCCGCCTTCAGCTTGTCATAAGGATCACCGCCCATGGCGAGCACGAATACGATGAGTGCGAAGTGGGATAAGACACAGTGAATGTGCGGGAATAGCGAGGTTGATATCCCGGCGCAGAGCCCTTCCTGCAGCCGAAAGAATGATATCCACGCCCTTCCCGCGAAAATCCAATGATGCTAATGCGGAGTCCTTCCCGCACCAGCGATAACGACCGACAGTGCCCTTCCTGTGGCCGAAAATGACACGAGCGGACTAGTGTCGTCCGAATACGTCGATGCAATCCTTCGCGAACTTCGACGGACCGTTTCTAGGCACGCGACTGACCAATGCAAGAGTAATGAGTGATTGGAGGGTAATACGGGGCTCGTAACCTGTAAGGAATCCAGGGAGCGCAGCGGTGACTACAAGGTCTAAGTCAGGAAACCGATACCATTATCTAATGTAATTACATAATATTCTATATACAGAAATAGTCCCACAAGCGTTCATATCTATGAGATTGTCCAGGAATTCGCATTTTCTTAACAAGTATTACTTTTACTTCTGAGCAATTATGATATATGTCCATGACTAATGACGGAACCCTGAAAAGAGGCGGGGACAGGCACTCATGTTGTTACAATACTAACTAAAATATTGAGTGCAAGACAATATAAGTCATAGAAGCATGGGCCTAACACAATTTTTATTGACCCAAGAAAAATGAGCCTTGGATGATGGTATGCTGCAATGGCGGATTGAAAGAAATAGTAAAGGATAAGGTGCCGAAAGTGGGACCCATAAAGTACCATAAGGATTATGTCAGGATAGTATAAAAAGAAAATATTATGTCAAAGGCTCAAACAGACATAAAAAATTATATTCAAGACCTCATAAATTAGGTCTAGTATAAGGATTTCTAACCCAGAATAAGGATTTTGATAGATTGTACTAATTAAGACAGGTTTTTCCCGGAGGGCAAGGATACAGGATACTATGACCATCAGAAAGTATCTAATGAACAGGCGCTCTAAATTTCAAAGTCGTGGGAATGTTAAGATTATCAAATGGCATAGAAAAATGGGGCCGTGGGAGACCTTGTTACAAAAGTCTCATGAACCTACAGCCTTCATGTAAGAACGGTTCCCACGGACTACGTCCGTTTTAGGGAACCGTAATAACTTGAATTTTGAATGAACGAAAACAGGAAGTGATTGTTATTTCTATTTACATTATCCGCTGGACTAAGCATTTCACAATGACTATTTTAAAATAAGAATGTTTCTAGAGGAAATAGAATACTAATGAGCACCATGTTGTACAAGAGAAATAACGATGAACTCACTTAAAGAAAGAATGGAAGACAGGGTTGAAGGAAGCGCAAGGCCAGAACAAAGTCAGATTGTAATGTTCCTGAAGAGAAAACGTGGGTCTCAGCATCTCCAGTAACCGACTCAGAAGATCTCTCAGAAAACTACTCTGTTCCATGTCACGCGACCCCATTTCCTATACATCATCATGGAGACGTCTTCCCGGCACCGAGGCCTCAGGAATCGGCCGGCGTACCCGAACGATTTATCCACAATGTCCTTCCTTCCATGTACCGAGAACTAACCCGGCCAGCTGAGGGACCGCCTGCTACTACCAAGACGGAGACAAGGCGGGCGCACGTGATACGCAATCTACATTGTGTCGCCAGGACGTTGATCGTTCTAAAGAACGGCAAGGAGCCATGCATGATCCATGGAGGGTGACGACGAATCCTAGGAACACGAGCGAGAGGAAGCTGGAACCCACCTGAACAAGGACTTGAGTTCCGAATGAAAAGCGGCGGTGAAGTCGAAGGCGGCGAGAAAGGCTACGTTGATGTCGATGGCAGCGAGGGATGACAGTCGTGGATGTCGAATAAGATGGGGAGGGAGGGAGGGGGATGGATGGATATATGGATGGATATATGGATGGATATATGGATGGATGAATGGATGGATGGGAGGGAGAGGGAAGAGAGGGTGGTGGTGGTGGTAGGAGGAAAAGGGGCGATAGTGTTCCAGTCTCCCCTCCTCCTTTCTATATAGCTTTCTAATGCGCCCGTCACGTGTAATCATGTGATCCTACATAAACCTTATTTTACTAAACGTTATTCGAGTTTCCCTGTGCACGGGCCAGAGCCCCTGCAGTTTGAGTCCGCGATTAGAAATATGGAACGTAGTGGATCCCACCCCGAGACAGTCATGACAAATGGTGATAATGCAAGAAATGCATTTATAATTTTTTTTTTTGAGACGGGCCCAAATGCACAAATCCACCAGCAAAGGAAAAGGCTGGGGTTCCAGACATATCACATCTACGACGATTATTCACCTCAATTTTATTCTTCGCATTTAAATTTCAGCGATACTTATTAATGCTCTCCAAGGTTCGTTGCCTGTAGGTCGTCTAATCTCTTACTATGTCCCCTGTGCCAGCGACTTGAAAATGCAGTGAAACACTCAAAATCATAATATTCACAAGAAATTTTATTGGTAATTAAAAGGCTATAAACTAAAGTTTTTAGGTCCGTGCTGAGTCTATGTACCTCTATATACTTGATTGAGTGAGCAATAATCAAAGATGATACGGAAGAGAGTTAAAGAGTGTGTTAATATATCTTTGTTTGATCCATGTAATCCGGCGAAGTTCTCTATCCACCCTCGGCCTCACTAGACAGCATCCCATGGGTTGTGCTTGATTGGAGGCGGACTGCTCCAACCATTGTTCGCATCTGAAGCCGCAGATTCAGTGGCACCTACATTATCTAGAAGTAAGCTTGAAAATCAACATAAACAAAAAGCGAAACTCACTTCCAAGTATCATAGCCTGAAATGCAGCATCCCCTTCCCGCAGCTTCTGCTCCTGCTCGTGCTGAGCCTGCTGCACTGCTGAGACCTGGTTCTGAGTTTCATCATGCTCATTATCAACAATAAGGATAAGATCTATTAGACGCTGTAAGTGATAAGCCGATGTAGAGAATAGCTACTCACTGTCCTCTTCCCCCTCCTCGGTCTGGTTACTACCACCATTGTCGTCATGACCATTTACCATCCCCTCTAACTCAGTATCTTCCCCATCACTCGTCTCACTTAACTGGTACCCACCGACAGAGGAGGATGGTGCTGTTTTTGGAGTGTTAGTGTTCATGGACTTCACCGCAACCAAGTCAGGAAAGAAATACCTTCGCGCACGTTACTAACTGACTTTGCTGCTCTGAGAAGTTTAACTCGTTTTCGTGAATGACTTGAAGTATTGTCAGCCCCTGAGGACGATCCAGCGGCGACCTCATTAACATCGGAACTCAACAAGTCATGATCTGACTCATCACTAGAGGCTACAATAGAAACACATCAGAATTATTCAAAAGTGTGCCAACTGAGACCTAAAATGTTGACGCTTCATTCGTTTACTTGTACCGCTACCAGATGGCTGGATTTTTTCGACAATGTCAGGAATGGGAAATGTGGTAACTAGAGAGGGATCACGTTAAGATTGACTAGTTGAGAATACATCATAACCACTCACTAAAAAACAAATCCCGATCCATCCAATTGTTCCCAGATGTTTCACTAGCCCTTCTGAGAGTGACTGACGTGGGGTTGTTTGTCTCCAACTCGAACTTGCTGTGCCGCTTGTAGAGTAGAGACCACACCTGTGAATCTGTAAAAGGGTCATGGAGTAAAAGCGAATCGAAGACCTTGGGTAGGAGACTTTGAAGCCATTTGTCGACGTCAGTGTAAGACTTAAGATTGTTAGGAAATGTCAGTTCTGCTTTTGTAGTAGCCTTGATAGCAAAACCTTCAGCGACCAAGGTGTCTATTTGTCTTGCAGCATCAGTAAACTGGGTGCAGTGTTCCCGCGTGTCCAAGCCGATCCAGCGCTGTCCAGGGCGTCTGAAACGCCCCAAATGAATAGACAGTTGTTCCCAGATCACTCAGGATCGGCCGGGACATCAAACCGACTTTGCTGATGAGTGGGGACACGCAAGCCTTCAAGATCAGGATCCTAGAGAAAGATTTAGTTACAAGAAGCCTAAGAAGGATTAGTAATCACACCCTGTATCCATAGGGTAAAAAGACTAATTGATGTATAGCTGTCGACGTCTCATCCCAGTCACTACGGCTGCCTTTCCCTGTTTTTTTTTTGAGTACGCTAAGCAGTCATGGGTAGCTAGTTAGCGCTTGCCTAGCAACGAGGTACCCTTATGTTACCTTCTTTTGACCAGGACAGAATCCTTCAGTGATTTCATCAAGAGCCATGTCGGGATCTGTGGTTTGGTGAGACTTGGATGGTTTTGTGTAGGGTCTGTAATTGGCTTTAGAAGTTGCACCGGTCGTCTTCTGCAGTTGTTTGCTACTGGAGGCAGCCTTGGAATTGGGTTTGTGAGTTTCAAATATTCTGTCAATTTCTGCCATGTCGATCTCTGCTCCTGCAAATTATTATTAGAGATAGTCAGGTCACCAAATCCTTTGAATTCACCCTCACTGGGAGGAGTGGCTGTGTGCTTCCTTCTGGAGGGCGCATATGGAGGCATAAGAGTAAAGTGTTAATGAAAGGAATATAAGTGAAATAAATGACAGAATCTGCTGTTTGGAAAATGAAGAAATTTCAAGAAATGAACGATACTGCCTAGTTGGGTTTCAAACGAGAGGGCTATGGGCAAAGGGTGATCTGTAGACGCTCATCAAGTGAGCTACCTCATGGGCGTCTAAGCAGAAAGGCGCGCAATTTCTATCCAGAAACTTCTGTACACTTATTTCCAAGGAACAGAAGAGGTTTTTGCTGTTTATTTTGCCAAGAGTACTACTTATTTTCGACTTTTGATACTCTGAGGGTGCATATAGTCATCCAGGCCAACATGAGACTGGCTATCATGTGGACACCTGAGTACTGGGAGCTACACAAAACATTGCAGAACACTGTAGGATGATATAAACTCTCATATTATTATTATATGGACTTGTTTTAGCTTTAGGTTCCTCATGGTGGTTCAGACAGTTTTTGATAGAAGTTCAGACTGCGACAAGTTCATCCCACATCACCCGAAGGAACCGAACTGCGCATTTGTATTTTCAATAACACAAAGACAACTTTTATTGTTGACAATAAAGTGTCCTAGAACATGCCATCAGTTTGTTGTTGGATTTCCTGAGATAAGTAAGAAGCGTTAAGTGAAGCGGAGGATTAATGTGAAGGATTTTGTCAAAGGTTCAGAAGTACACTATTAAGACTAAAAGAAAGTAGCTGCAGAGGTTGAAATTTAAAAAATAAATGGAACAACAGGGGGTCGAGAATTCAGACAATTAAAGGGGTGTACAATAAAGTTAAAATGGGTACTTATTGTGCACGTGTCAGAAATCAAAGCTTTTGATACCATTTAGTACCTACAAAGAATTGCACTTTTTTCAATGCCTCCTTCGCCATCTCATTCTCTTTCTCAAAAACACCCAGCTCAATGATGCGACTGATGGCAGCATTACGGCATGCAGGAGTAGCCCCTGGCATAGGGGTGGCTGCCAACTATTGCATGGCCTCCTCTGGCGACAATGGGGCATCTGGATGGAGATATAAGGGTGCGAATCCTTGCTTCCATTCATTTGACCATTTGTTTTGGCAGACTGAGTACTCCGGGCCAGGTGAATGACACCCAGTCTGATGAACAAGGCGGTATGGGTGAAAGGCAAGTGAAGAACGGTAGTGATGTATAGCAGACTGAGTTGTCATCAGGATGTGTGTCACGTATGGTCCAAGAATGATAAAGTCACCATATGTGAGTGATCCAGCATCTGTCTTCAAGAGCTGCCAGAGAGCAGGCTCAATCCATTCAGAGACATGAAAGCTAAGGGCAAGGGATAGTTTTAATGCTGGCGGAAAATTGGATATCCGTGAGAGTTGCTCGATTGCGGTGACACGTGCACAGTGCATGTCCAAGAATGTCCCCAACTCAAGGATATCGGCCAATTCTTTGACGTTCAGCTCTCTATCCAATTTCTCCCTGCAGTAAGACAATTTGAGTAAAGGACGTGCATATCTGACCCTGGGGATCTTACCTGTAGATCCAACCCAACAGATGATCCATCTTCTCAACAGAGAAAGGGTCGCCGAACCAAATTGGTATGAGGTCCGAACTACCTTCCTCCTTTACTACCGGACCATGTGCCATCTGAGTCATGTCCTTTAAAACTGAGGAGTGCGCAATGAAAGGACCAGCAGATGGGATACTGTAAAGGACATTGGCAACCTGTGAATGTATCAGTCACTATGTATTCTATTAGTATTATAGGGTGCTGAAATCTTTACTTGGATAATCAATGTTCCTGCTGTATGGTAAAATTGCTTGCTGCATTCAGTGGGTAGTTCTGTCTGGTTGGCACTGGCAACTTCGAGTTTATACCAGTACATTGAAGGATTCTTGGGAAAGAAAAATGTGTGTGGCTTTGGATTTAGAAGTTATTAGAGTGTAAAATTATGTCTGATGAACTTGCCGCTCTGAAGGGGTGAAGAAAATAATTTGTGCGCTGGTGGTACGACTTCTGACAAACAAACAAACAAACAAACAAACAAACAGCTGATCAATGATCCTATTCTTATCCCGAGCCTGAACCCGGAACCAGTTAATAAAACCTTGATATCTTTAAGCACAGATCTAGCTACAAGAATCCCAGAATGCATGTGGTATTTCCTCTAATCACATATCGTTTGCGTCGATGGGCTCTTTGGCGTCAAGCACGAATCTGGGGCATTGGAAGATGTTGCAAAGAAAGATCATTCTTCTCCGGCTTCTCATCACACTCCCGATGGTTCAGCAACATTCGGAACATTTTGACAACTTTTATATTCCTGTCTGCCATCTTCTTTAATGCTCTATTAAGCCCTAAAGGTTTCGACATATCTGCTTGTGAGTTATAACTCATTTTACTAGTCATTTATTCTTAGGTATTAATTACTGTTCTTCTATTAGTCCAAAGGTCCATTACAACTCAGCCTCTTTCATTGAACTCCAGCCAGACATTTACTGTGTTCATTCGAGGCATTGGGAATAATGATATTCCTCTCCATAAGTGATACTCCATAAATAGTATTGTGTGTCCCTAGTTGAAACAAACAGAGCTTCATTCCTCTGATACTGTGAACAAATTTTTCAAATTACTTCGAAAACAGCATCTATTACCATCCCGAGATTACCTGTTGTACTATGATACTGCCCAAGCTAGCCCACTCGTATCTCAATATTCAATGGAAAGACTTGGAGTTGGTGATCTGTCTGTTCTTTATCTAAGGTACCGTCTCCGAGGAGGTTCAAGTAGGTCAAACATTCATTTCCTTGAAAAACACTTCTTATATGAAGATAGGTCGTTCCAGTCGATCAGTCAGTCCTCTCAGTCCTTCGGAGACAGGGAATCATCTGCCTGATGAATTTATCTCCTTACCAGGACCTGGAGCAGCCTCGAATTGGGAATATTATGCTAATAAAGCACATACCCTCATCTCAAATTCCTACAGTCATATGCACCAGGTCGTGCGGAGGGAAGATGGTGATGTATTTCGCCTTCGCTATTATATCACTCGTCTTCAAAGACACTTATTTCCACTCTATAAAAAACTAGCCCATTCAACAGCTCTTCCAGCCCCATGGTTACGCAGGGGAGCTAGTCTATTGGGCAAACTGAATTTGGTTCTGCAAAATGCAGTTGAAGACATTCAAACAGAGTTTATCTTTTGCCATTTCCTCGTCGCATTTTCTCTGATTTTTTTTTCATCTACATCCAGGCAAGATTACAATCGTATCATACCCCAGCTGCTCTCTACCTCCAAATCCAAAAGAAGGGGATGTTCTGTCAAAATAATCAATGAGCGATGGCTGAGGGATGCTCTATCTCACAAGCGGCGACTTCCAAAGAAGAAGATAGCTGAACTGTTAGGCATTGACAGGACCACATTACTACAAAACTCTCCGGCCAGAAGCAGGTGTTTGCTATACCATGGGGTTCCTTTCCCAGCATTACATCAGAGTACCTCGTCGGTGTGTTAGGGATTCCTTAGAAAGAGTGGATGGACTTGGACAGACTCTTCGTGCACACAATGCCATTATCCGACGCAAATATACGTCAACGTATTCAAATGGGGTTGATCATATAGATGGATGTCACAAGCTTATTCTTTGGGGAATAGTTATTCATGGCATCATTGGCGGCCATGATCACATGGTATTTCTTGCCATCTGCCATGTTTTGATCTGTCTGACTATTAGAATAATCATCATCAGATCATGGGCATGTGAGCAAGTATTGATAACAAAGCATCAACTGTCTTACAACTCTTCCTGGAAAGAGTAAAGCAATATGGATGTCCCTCTAGAGTTCATGGTGATAGAGGAGGAGAGAATATTTTTGTTGCGGTGTGGATGGTTTTGATGATGGGCCCAGGGAGAGGTTCTTTTATGTGGGGATCGTAAGTTCCATTACCTTCATTCTGCCCTCTGCAAAACTGCTGATATATTCACTAAGCTCAACTCATAATACCCGCATTGAAAGACTCTGGGTAGAAGTTGCAACTCAGTTTGCAAGACAATGGAGAGCCTTCTTCTTTCACTTGGAAAGGTTACATGGCCTTAACAGACACAACCCTCATCATATTTGGCTCATAGGTGAATGCTTCCTTGCTGAAATCAATGATGACTGTGACCTCTTTCACGAGAATTGGAACACTCATCCAATCTCCACCTGTGGTAATATGAGCCCACAGGTAAGCAAAGCTCATAGCTCTTAACACTGACTCTTACTAATTGGAGACTTGTAGGATATTCGTTTCTACAGCATCTCAAAATATGGGAAAGATATCAGAGAGTTTGATGGTGTTCATCCTGAGACCCTCAATCGGTATTTAGGAGTAGAAGGGGATGTCATCTTGCGTCTCCCAGGTCAGACCGGGGCAGGCCATTCAGAGGATGAGTCTGAATGGGACAATGAAGAGGACAATTCCCATGATATCTCCCTTGAAGAAGAAGAAGATTGTGACCTTGCTGAATTTGAAGGCAGTGAATTATTTGAAAGAATTCAGCAAGAGCAGTTTCGCATTCTTCGGGATAGGATTGCAGCTAACTTACGCAAAAATGTCAACCACAAGCCAGTAAAACCCCCAAGGTCGCAGATTCCTTTCACCTCAGAAGAATCATTGGCAGCCTTTCAATACTATCTTGATGAAGTCCAAAAAAGAGGTCTTTTGCCTGAGGGGTATGGAGTGCGTGAGGAAGAGTGGGAGGAGGAGTGTCAGGGGACGACCACAAATTTCTGCCTGGGATTATTATCAACACCAATAATCACCAGGTGACATTTCTGCCCGGAAATCGTCAACCCTCATTTCCGCTTGGATTTCCCCAGCAACATATTCGCCGACTTCTGTGGCCAGAGAGTGGGAGGCTGGGCTGGAGACAGTGGGTTCCGCACGGAAGGGAGCCACACGGATTCTAGGGACAGGGCCGGTTAATACAGGGTCATCTATATGGGTTATGTTTCCTTTTCATCTTAGTACCATCATTGTATTTTCTCTTATCTTGATTGTGCCTGACCTGTTTCCTATTTATTGGGCTCATTCTAGTAGAGGCAATCCAAGACTTTCTCTTTGGATTTCCCCTCTACTAGGTGAGATTCCCTTCACGTGTATTATTCGTTTATTTATATATCTTTGGATTTCCCCTCTACTAGCTTGGTGTGACGTCCACCCGGCTCCGAGGGTTGCCCTTACAAGGAGGGATATCCCGATGAAGAGGAGATCATTGTAGGAAGGAGAAAAAAAAGGTATTTGATTCACTTGCCTAAACACATCTGGCTGGCTAGAGCGGAATCTTGGGTTCAAGGATTGTATGTAATGCAGCGGTGCATCTATGAAAATGAGGAATAAATTACTTCTCACACTACAAAAGATTTGTCCTTGCCTAAGTTCAAGAAAAAAAACTCGGGATGTGCTAGTCACCAAAAAAAAAAAAACTCGGGAGGTGTCGACTTGCCAAAAAAACTCGGGAGGCACCAACTTGAAATAACTCTGGGGGTAGCGTATTTTTGCAATGAACGGGCCACCATAGATTTCTGTCAAATCAAGAGGATTTAGGTTGATCAAGGGTTGAAGAGAAGGATAATCATCGAAAATTCAGAGGATTTTAAAATTTGAAGGGTGAGAGATTGAAGGTTGAAAGGCGAGGGATTGAAGGTTGAAGAGGAAATTGAAATTCGTTAACTCTTACATACAAAGAATAATGAGAATGGAAGTGCGCGATCAAAGAACGAAAAATTTTGAAGACTCAGCTGCATAATAAATTTGATCCAGTTTGAGAGGAGAAAGATCATAATGTGCAAAGGATGTGCAGCTGGGTTCTTCAATATTATAGTGGATAGGGGTTGCGAGATCTTACTCGAACCTATGACGGCAATTTGAGACCATAAGTGAGAAGTGTTAAATGCAACACAACGCCAGTGATGACAGACCTGTGTAAAGAGCACTGTGGGCTGTGTGGTGTTGACGAACACACTATCCAAGTCGCTTCATCCCAGTTACTATTGGTTGATGACTATGTTTTAGGAGAAGTAACCTGGTGTTAAGACATGCTGAGGAGGGAGCCCCTTGATCCCTGACCACCACCATGGTACACGGTGCCTAAGTGTTCTGTCAGTTTCCTCAAGGGTGTGCTACTTAATAGGGATTTCGTCTTCAAGCAGCGACAACGCTGTAAGAGCCTAACCCCTGCACAGGGCACCAGCCCGCTCCTCTATCACCTGTGTGCATCCAGCGGACGTCGAGACTAGCACCAATGGTTTTCTCGCTTACGAGGAACCGCAGCTACACCCCATTACATAATAGTACACAGCCTGACGCAACTGTATAGTTAGCCCAAATAGACGCCAGAAATGCAAAACCCACAAGTCGCGTCTTACATCCAAATGACAACCGCAGCAAACGAGACAGTGGTAAATGTCGCCAACCCACCCCACTCTCCTGAGTCTATGCCCGAAGCCACTGTTAGGAAACGAACCGCAGAGGCAGCCCTACCGACCACAACCCCAAGCAGACTCAGAACTGCGAAGCGGGTGAACGATGACAACGTAGTCCGCCACATCACCCCGGGATCACCCACCCGCAAGAGAGCCACCACGCTCGACTCCCAAGCAAACCTATACACGCCACCCGCTTCCGTAGGGCAGCCAAAGCCAGGAATTCAACATCTCCGCTTTACCAAAATCCCTGGTAGCCAGATGATGTCCCGACGCCCTACCGACCCATTCAACACTGGATCTGCCCCAGGCACTCCCCCCCTCAAGCACTGCAATCTCTCATGCGGATACGCAGCCATCCACCCAGGAACACCCAGACCCCCAAGACCCCGCTGACGGCGACCACAACATGAACACGAACCGTAGTGATACCTCTCCTCTCCCCCCTTCCGCCCCCGTTTCCCACGCACACGGTGACAACAACGGCATAAAGGACCACTTTCAGGTTGATGAAGATGACCTCGATGACGGTCCATCCGGTCCAGATCTGACATACCCCCTTGATGTCCCCATCTCCTATGTCCACGGAATCGAGAACAACAGGGCCGAGCACATCGCGACCGCAGAGACCAAGGCTCGCTGGTCCAAACTTCGGACCCTTGGCGACTCCGTCATGCTGTGGGTAGCTGCGTACAGAGGCGAAGTGGACAAAGCTAGAACACATGTGCTTCTTGCCCAGAAGATAGCCATGATTCTAGGTCGCGATGCCATGCCCGATGCTCTTACCGCTGTAGTTGCCCCCCCCCCCAAAGGCCGGCGACATCTGGCCGTTCTGCCTTGCTGGTCTCCTCGAAGCTGAGAGCAAGCAACTCACGGACCACTATGTATGGATATACGAAGATATCCAATTCTTTGTGGTCCCCTACCCTGTCGACCCACCTACTTTCGTTGCTGCACTTGTACGTGAGGCGACTTTCTTTCCTGACAAAGCCAAGGACAACAAGTGGATGACAAGCCTTGTCCGCCAGTGTCTCCATGAACACCATGCCGACCTCCTCAACTTCTGCGGCGCATACCATGACAAAATCCAGGTCAAAAACAAGATGGATGCCCGCTACTACCTCAACAAAGTCCTCGACTCACTCCAGGTTGTGCGATATCACCTCACCGACTCCAAACACAAGACATACTACTACTACAACATCCATGTCAGCTTCCCCACCTCCCTTAACGAAAAGTTCACTACATGGAAGTCGCTCTTCGAGAACTTCAATGGCCAAGGCAACTCTAACCCCTACTATGACCTCGACACCTTGGGCAAGGTTGAAGTATTGCGCTGTGGCCACAACTGTACGATCTGCAAGGGCCTGGACCACCCGTCATCTGCATGCCATTATCCCAAAATCCCAGGCTGGCCTAAGCCCGAAAACAAACCCCCCACACACGGCCCACCAAATGACCCAACACCATTCAGGGGAGGGGGCAATAGAGGAGCTAGGGGATCATCTAGGGGCAGGGGACGCGGTAGGAGAGGGCATGGCACCTGAACAGCGGGGTTCCCTGTGTAGACTCCTCCACCCCCCTTAAATACAATTATCCTTCCTGTTCCTATGTAGATAATATATTTCAACCTATGATCTCTGTCTCCCTACAAAAATAAATAAATATATATACACCCCTGTCACCAGTATTGTAAAAATCTTAAATTTAAAAATTCGATTTAAAATTAAATTAAATTAAATTAAATTAAATTTAAATTTAAATAATAATAAATCCCTCTATTATAAAGCACGAAGCAACTTTCCCACGGAGTCCACCACCATATATGGACATCTACCTACCTTACTTCCATGGTGTCTTTTTTCCGTCGCTTGCAATACTCACTCGACTCTCTTTCTCTACATCAAAACAAATCCATGTCATAACACGTCAACTTTTACATCTTAGTTTTCGGTTTGCTTCGGAAATAGGTGGTGTCGTTGGAAGCCTTGTCAGGTTGTCATTCTTTCATCTAGATGTATCCGCATTGAATAGAATTACTCTAGATGTGTTATACGGTGTTGCAAGGTTTCGTATAGCATATACATGCACCTATAAATTCCTCGATACAAGTATCATAAATCAAGTGTTAGGTAAATCGAACGACACCCGCGCTCTTCTCCGGATGCGCAACAACAATCTTCATCACAAATCTCTCTCCCATGCGTTTTATCTCCCCAAATATATCCGGAACATTGAATGATGCTGTTTCCGGTGGTTTAGATTTAGATTTCTAAAATGAAATAAAATAAAATAAAATATTCATCATTAATCATTGATACAAAAGACGAACAAAGAAAAGATATACACCTTATCCCCAACCTCAGGGACAGAAAAGAACCCAAGCCTAACTCTCCAAGGTCTCTCCTCCGCAACAATTGACGGGTTCCAAACTCTCGCCAATGGTTGTTCTGCCATATGTATCATAGAAGAACTCCACACTGTCGCCGTACACCCTCTGTAAATCACGAAAGTATAATTCGGCGGGGTTGAATCCGACACGGACAGAGGCTGGGTCGATTAAGAATGCATTGGCTGTTTCACGTTAAATGAGATTGACATATCGTGGTGTCTCAGGGATGACAGAAGCGTGGATGAGCTGCCAGTAGTGAGTTACAGCGAGGGGGTCTAGGATAAATTAATTAATTAATAAATAATAAATAAAAACAAAATAAAAACCACTGAAAGCGTAAGACTAAATGAGCTCGAATAAATGAAATTTAAATATAATTTAAAAAAAGGGGGGTGACTTGCAACCTGCTCTGTCCCCTCAAGCCTTCCGCCTCGAGGCCACTATCAGTGTTTCCGGGACCCAATTTAGCGAAGTACAAGGGCTGCCTTGTCTCATAGCAACCATCCATCCATATGCCTCTATCCCAAACCCCAGGCTGGACAAAACCTGATAATAACAGTGCTTAATCCTGCATCCAAGCACCCCAAAAAAACTTCGGCTGGCTCCTAACATCCAAGCGACTACCACACCCCTTTCATTCACATCCACTTATGTCAATGTCAGCCACCCCAGCTCACATTCTGCTCAACCAGAACAAGATCCCACTACCAGGCTTTGATACTGATCGACCAGTCACCATACATCAGATCAGCTATATGATGACAAACATACTCCAACTCTACCCTTTCTGCTTGCTATCTGCTTATATTTTTCAAACTTTTCTTGTGTTATTCATCCCACTTTTTGTTATCTTGCTCTCATAATGTGCTAATCTCTCAGCAAGATTTATTTTCCATTTTCCTATGAATCAACCCATTCTCAATCTTTGTCTCCTGTTCCTTTGTCAGCTGCTCTATCTATACCTTGACCCAGATTCAAACAGCGCTATCAACCATCTAGCAGCACTTAATCTCACACCAAACTTCAATTGGCTCCCAACCTCAATGTCAACATCCAAGCAACTCCCACACCCCTGCCTCTAACCCAATCATGACAATCCCCTTTGAGCAATCCTATGCTCCAGTTACTCGAGCAGTAACCCCATTTGGTCATGACCACTATGTCATCGTTTGGCGATATGACAGGATGATTAACAACAGGCACCCCAATGATATCCAATCCCATCCGCTTGTCAAATACAAAGAAAAGATTGTATTATCGGCATTTGATTTCAAACCTCCCTATGCTATGAATCATCGCATCTTTCTTGCTCCATATGGCAGATGGTTCACACTCATCGGCAGGGTTCCCATATCTATGAAAGAAGTAGATGGATGCTCCATGGATTATCGGGCAGTTCTGGTCCGCACATATTGCAATAATGAGGAAAAAGTCGTTATTCCTGTACCAGACATTTTCTTTAAAGAAAACTTCATTCCTCCACCGCCAAGCAGCCACCTCCCATCTCTCCCACTCTCATTGCATCAGCATTATCCTCCCCCTCCCCCTCACATTGATGCACAACTTGGACGAACAAGTAGTCCGGTGGCCAGACGTCAAGTCAATCAGAAAAGCTGGATAAGAAAGTACTGGCTATATGTTTTTTGCTTGGCTGTCGCCATTACTATCCTGGTTCCACTTGTCATCATATCCACCCTTCAGTAAATTTCTTCAAAATTAATTAATCCTCACACTCTCCCTGTCCATCACCTCCTTTAATTCATTGTCACGTCCCCTTTCTTAGACTTATCTGACAGTTCTTCTTCATCATTTGACTCCCTTTCCATCATTTAATGCATTGCTGCATTTATCGACAAACATAGCTTTACCACCTTTGCCACCATTGCCATCTTTTATTCATCTCACGATACCCTTCGTCATCTGTCAATCTCTCTGACACTGATCTTGATTGTGCATGTAGATACTGTATTTGTATTGCCTCAATGCCATGCTTGCTATGCCTGCTATACGCTCCTCATGTATATAAGGACTTCACTTTTGCCCTCACTATCATTAACCTACCAAGTCATCAGTCTCTAGTCTGCAGTCTGCTGCCCTCTAAAGTTTAGGCTTACTTCCTAAAGCCTCTCTCCAATAATCTTCTGAGTCTGATAGCTTTATTAACCCATTGACTATTAGTTTTCTATACTGCTATATTGCTTGTAGCTCACAATTGACATTGAACAACTATGTGTTAGTTGTCCAGATTGTAAAGACCACTGAACACAGGTGTTCAGACCTCTGGTCTGTTAACAACTTGTCAATAGTCACAGGCTAACCGCCTCTCCCATGAGGAGGGGAAGGTCTTCCCACTGCCAGGATCCCCCTGAAGGCCCAGGAAGGAGTATGGAGGCATCAGGAGAAGAGGACATGGCAAGTAAGGGCAGAGAGTATGAATAACAGGGTTTCTAAACTCCCCTCCCTTTCTTCCACCCCTCACTCCAACTCCATGCAAAGATTGCTTGCTACATAAGCCCCCTTAATGTATATGTATATACAAACCAATAAATGAGAGTGAAGACTGATAGCCTGCAGCCAATGCTGTAACTTCAAGCTCTCCACCCTGAGGCTGTCCCCTGTGTATCTAGGGCTTTAACTAGCAAAGTACGAGACCTGGCTTTCTTCGTAGGTAGGCCAGGCCTGAATCCCCCGCTGGGGGGTTTACAATATCACAACAGAAACTCCAAAAGAAAATATAAAGGATATGATTAAGAAGGAAAACCGGCACAAAAGGCTCAGCAATGACAGTGGACGGACTAGAAGCCCGGCTGCTCTTCAATGTCCGGATGAAACTCTCCCGCCGATGCTTCATGAAGGAAGCAGCTATCAAGTAGGGCAGAACCCTACCATTGTGAATGGTATCTTCACCCCCACGAGCAGCGGTATGCTCGACCCCATGAGATGATGTCTCACAACCCCTGAAACACTGGTATGGCTTCAAGGAGTCTCTGAAACACCTACAAGGCTTCAAGACAACCTCGAAACACCTCTAAGGCTTCGAGGCGGAGTGTTAGACAATAACAGCTCATATCCACTGGATGAAGACTCACTCTGTAGCTCAAGTGAAAATGAACATGCCAACAGCTCCTCTAGCATACAAAATGCATACAAACCAAAAAAATGTGCCAGGGGAGGCATTAAAATTGCCTCAATAAATATGAGGGGAAGTGGCTCCACTGCTACTGAACAAAAATGGCAAGACATAAATGGACTCATGCGTGAAGACCGCATAGCTATTCTGACGGCACAAGAGACACACATTAATAATGACCGACTGTCTCGACTACAAAGCCAGTTTGAAAAACAACTCCTCATAAAGAACTCTGCAGATCCGGCAACACTGAATGGGAAAGGGGTTGCAATCATCCTAAACAAGCGATACACAACATGGAAGGATGCAATATTTACAGATATTAACCCCAGCCGAGCCCTTATGCTCCAACTCCCCCAGGGAGAACAAGGAAAACTATACCTCCTTGCAGTCTATGCACCAAATGACACAGGTGAAAACACCTTATTTTGGAAGAATCTAACAAAACTCTGGCATGAAAAACAACTCCCACGCATCGACACACTGTTGGGTGATTTCAACTTAGTTGAAGATGCACTTGACAGAAACCCGCGAAGAATAGACCTCACAGCCCCAGTGGAAGCCCTCCAAGAATTCAAAGCAATGTTCTCTCTACAAGATGGATGGAGAAAGACATACCCAGACAAAATGTTCTTTACATGGACACATGGAACGACGGAGTCAAGACCTACAAGCTACTCCAGATGAAAGACATAGCCTCCAGGTCTCATATGCAGCCTTCAAAAAGGATGTCCTATCAATTGCCAAGAAATACACCAGCAAGACGGCATCAATCCTAGACAAGAAGATCTCAACCAAAGAATCCGAACTTAATGAATCCCTGCAAAATCCTGATGTAGATAATTCTGGGAAGGCTGCCCAATCAGCTATAAAAAAGAGTGAGCTACGGTCATTAGTACAACTCCGACACAAGTCCAAAAAGACAAACATTGCCATCCGTAATAAGATAGAAGGGGAAACAATCAGCAAATATTGGATCGAACTAAATAAAACCAAAACCCCCCGTTCCACTATATATGCACTACGAAATGACCAAGGTAATGACCCGGAATTTGTCCGGAAGTCATCCAAAATGGCTGAAATCACACGAAGACACGATGACTCCCTACAGGATCTAGAGATAAATCCACTGCAACCACAAAATGTACGAACAGAAGAAATAGCTAGAGAGGTAAACATCCTTCATTGCACTATATCTGAGGATGCCGCACAAAACCTGGAACTAAATATCTCTGCTGCAGAGATCACTGAAGCCATGGCAGGTCTAAAGAATGGAACAGCTGCTGGTATGGATGGCATACCATATGAACTATGGAAAACACTTGCAAAGCAATACACTACAGACATCAAAGCTACTGAAAATGGATTCAATGTCATCAATCTACTCACCAAAGTATTTAATGATATAGAAACCAATGGAATAGAGGAAGGAACTGACTTCAATAAAGGCTGGATGTGTCCACTCTATAAAAAGAATGACAGGACTGATATAGCTAATTATCGTCCCATCACAGTCCTTAATACAGACTATAGAATCATGACAAGAATCCTAGCCCTCTGACTTGGAAATCAGCCCCTGAAGTTATACACTGTGATCAAGCAGGTTTCATGAAAGGCCGCCAAATCAGTGACCAGAAAATCACAAAGGGCCTCCTTTGGGATCACGACACTTATGCCCCCATAAGCTTTGAAGTAATGTCACGGCCTCACAATGAAGGAGGGCTTAAAGTGCTAGACCTAAATGTCAGGAACAAGGCCATTGTTCTCATGAAACTTAAAAGCTACCTTAATTATGGCAGTGAACGACCTCGATGGACACTCATTGCAGACCGCCTGTTTGGAAATAATGCACTGAAGAAAGTTGCATTAGGTGGGCAAGCCACTGCGATAAATCCCTTCATACAAAACTGGAAGCCCAAACGGCGAGGAAAATGGAGCAGTCTACCAACAAGCCTGCAAGAAATGGCCAAAGTGGCTGAAGAATGTAACATCACCTTTGACGCCCCAGAATTCACACCAGACGTTCGAAGAGCCCTCCCAATATGGTTCCACACCAGCATACCTATCAAGAATTATAAGTGGAATGGCAAATGGCAAAAATGCCAACGCCGCTTCCATAATATTAAATCAGTGGGAGACATTGAAGCCTACACTGACCTGGCTTTCCCTAGAAACCACAATCGAACCAAACACTGTGAGTGTTCCCTGTGCACAACATTGAGAAGGAAAAGCTGTGTCCACCCTGAAAAATGCCACGAGGCAGCCAAAGGACTGATAAACAAACTACCAGCAAAATGGCACCCGAAAACCCCTAACAGTGACATGTCACTCCCAACATTAGCCACACAAGCCCCCTCAGAACCTAATTCCCAGGCAGAAGGTGATGGAAATAAAGGAATAATCTTCAACCCAAACACGATCTGCAGCTCAATAAGAGAAGGCTTTCGAGCTCTAACAAAACACAATGTACTCCACTCTAACCATATACTTCCC